>CM039513.1:38729081-38774081 GCA_022432975.1 Begonia masoniana
AGAATGGCTTCGGTGCCATTCTGGTCTCACCGCGGACCCGACGAAGCCGACGGAACCCGACGACGAGGAGAGACGAGCGACGGTTCCGACTGGCCACCGCCGGTGGTTTCCGGCACTCTTCCGGCCACGACGACGGCGGGGTGCGACTACGGCCGTCTCGCGCACAAACCGAAACCGGTAAGCGGTTTTCTCACTGTTTTCGGTGCGATTTAGGCGCGAGAACGAGCTCGATTGAGCTCGGGATTCCGGGGCTTTGGCCGTAATAAACAATGCATTCTCAGTATGTGGCTAACAAATTAAATGTATATGGTGTTGCAATTTGAAATTTTTGCAAACTGTAGAGTTTTACTCTCTGTAGTTTGGGTAAAGATATACATTAACCTTTAACCTAAATTTAAGAGAAGTAATCTTTAAACTTAATTTTTATACTTTTTAAATTTATGCTTATTAACAATTAAACTTCCGTCATTAAGAGTTTTATTAAAGAAATTACATTTTTTTTTATTAAAGAAATCCAATTGGATCGGCCGGCCTCTCCGAGGACTAGGAGGCCACTCCTCAGTCAGATTTATAAGATTTAAATTATTTATTTTCGAAATTTTGAGGTTTGCTTGATTAAATGTGAGATTATTTTACGAAATTGGGCCGATTTTGGGCCGCGTTTTGGATGAGCTTGGTCGGGTACTAGTTGCCCAAAACTAGCTTCTTTATAAAGCAACAGAACTCTATCGCTTGGCTAAAGTTGGACGTAACCTGTCTGTTACAAGTAGGCAGAGCAGAACTAGGGTTCCAAAATTCTCTAGATTTCGATTGATTTCCGTATCTTCTTTGATATTCTCTTTCGCTCAAAGGTATGGATGTTGTTTTTTTGGCTATTTTTGATTTGATGATGCTTTTATTGCTGTTTATGCCGACGAAAATTCGAGCTATGAACTTTGCTTTACCTGATCAATCGTTCATTTTATTTTTGTGAATCGGTTTTTTTTTTTTTTTGTGTACTGAATATAACGACGGTGAAGGAAGAAGGGAGAAAATTTGTTGATTTCGTTGGTTTGTTGGCTGATACTCACTACTTTTTTAGTTCTTCGGATTCGTAACTAAGGTCGATTGTAGAAATTAGAGAAAACACAATTAAGAATTGTTTTCTTTTTCGGCGTGAATCAGATATTTACGAATTTTGGGTTGATTTTCTCTTTTTTGTTTACTGATCCTGATAATCTGTCCACTTATGGTGGATTTAATTCTATGAAAATCCCCATTTAGGATCAATCTGAGCTAGCCAGATTAATCTTATAACTGTTTTGCTCCTGTCCACCTATTTGACATCCTACTGGTGGTGGTATTTGGGTAAATTCATTCCCTCATCTAATACTGAATTTGTCTTTTAATATCAGAACTAACAACCATGCCGAAGAACAAAGGTAAGGGAGGAAAAAAACAGGAAGAGGGGAAAAAACGAAGCGGATGATGAGAAGCGTGAGCTTGTGTTCAAGGAAGACGGACAAGAATATGCCCAAGTTCTCCGAATGTTGGGTAATGGCAGATGCGAAGCAATGTGCATAGACGGGACAAAAGACTATGCCACATCCGAGGAAAGATGCACAAGAAGGTGTGGATTGCAGCCGGTGGATATCATTCTCGTCGGCCTTCGTGATTATCAGGACGATAAAGCTGACGTAATCCTCAAATACATGCCTGATGAGGCTAGGCTTTTGAAGGCTTATGGGGAGCTTCCTGATAACACTCGTCTCAATGAGGGCATTGCTGGTGGGATCGACGACGAGGATGAGGCTGGAGGCGAAGATTACATCGAGTTTGAAGATGAAGATATCGATAAGATATAGATATCGGTATTCACGACCTTTAAATATCATGCTGGACTGCACATATTTTGGCTGGGTGAATCAACAATATGCTAAAGTAACATATACTGTTCATGATTATGTGCTATTATATGCTGGGTTTTTTTTGTGGTGGAAACGTTTATGAGTACTTTACTTTCTGTAGAATTATAATGTCCTGTTTTTGCCTTTTTCCCTTGAGATGAATGAACAAATTGCAGAGTGATATATGAGAAACCTGAGCATATTCCTTAATCTACCCAATTTTTGTTCTGGAATTAGGGTTATTGTTCTTCTTTGCTTACTTTGAGCCTATCATTGCCAAGAGATCTGCCATTGATGGTTGAGAGAGATGGTTCTAGATCTTACGGGCAAAGATTTGGAGTTTTTTTCATATGTTTTTGCAAGTACTATGTGAATATACAAATTATAAAACAGCATCAAACTTATTGTCTCTCTCACCTAAGTAGAAGACAAAGGCTTTGAGCCATCAACTATGTCATTAAATTAAGTTGTAATTTTAGTTGCTTTTGCTTCAGTACTTGAATTTCTTTGTTGTAGATGATTTATTAGTGCTATCACATTTTTTTTTTTTTTTTAGCTCGCATCTCGCTGTTCGTAGTAGATCGAACTTGGTGCAGAAAATAATACGGATAGGTGTTCGAATAATAATATTTGAATTTCATAATTATGTCTACCATAATATGTAGTTATCCATGAATTAGACTTGATTTGGAGGCTCGTAGGCCAAAGCTCTAATAGACAATGTTGACGTGTTCTTTGAATAACTTTTGTAATATATCTTGATCTTCTTTCTTTTGATGTTGGACTTTTAATACATGTAAAATGTGTATCAAAATAAAATTTTGTTAATCTCGGGATCTCGGGCCTAGTGATGGGCCCAAGTGGCACGTCATATCACTTTTTTCTTCCTTTTTATTTTATAGATGTTATTGACTTTGCTCGTTTACTCATTCGATTGCATATTAGACCCTTTAAATTTTTCTACATCATAAGGGGTGGGATCGGTTTAGTCTGGTTTGATCTCGATATGAATCGAGCATGATTTAGAATCGAATCGAATCGAATTGAAATTGAGCCTAATTTTTTATTCTGGCTTGGGTTAGTTTTGAGTTGGTTATGGGTCTGATTTTTTTTCGAGTATGGTTAGCTTTAGTGGAATTTCTTCGAGTATGGTTAACTTTTTTTTTTTTTGTAATTTCTTTGACAATTACAAAAAAGAAAAAAAAAAAAGTGTCCTAATACTGTTTCGGTTTGTTTCTTGCCAATTTTCAAAATTAGAACCGAGAACCTTTTGTTCTAGTAGGTTCATTTGTAAGTCCGGTTTTCTTGAAGTTGGAATTGAACCGAACGAAACCATGAACCTCGATTCGGTCATTTTAACCAAACTAGTTTCAGCGTAGGAAAAAAAAAATCAAAATATACCAGCTAATTTTCTTATCCATTCTAATCTATCCGTCCAACTATTTATAATCTACTTTTCATTGCTAACTTACACTTAATAATCTAAATGTGAAACTAGGCTCCCCAAACAAGACAATATCCACTTCTATTCGAATCCCCCGCAATAATTCGTCTTTCCAAGTCTTATCGCAAAACTAGTCTTGTTAATGTAAATTATAGATCTTTACTTATCTTGAATTTAAATGTCCCGAATTGATTAACTTGCGGAAGCCAGCGGGTGCACAGCTTGAGTGGAGGAGATGAATGATTCAATAAATGGGTAGGGGTTGACTGTGAGTGTGATATTGAGAAAAAGAAGAAGAGGGTGAAATTTCGAAAGTGAGTGTCTGTTTGTCTTTTTGGTCCCACCTTTGAAAACAGCATCAACGGGAAACCCTCGTCATCTTCTTGGGAACACCTCTCTCTCTCTCTCTCTCTTTCTAGAGTTTTGAGAAAAGCCCTTTTATATTCTCTTCTTTCGCTTTGATTATTTCAGTTCCTTTGAGACTTTCTAGCCTGTTTCGGGAAGACAAGAAGAAGAAGAAGAAGAAGCGCAGATCTTCCTGCCAGACAGACTTCTTTGAAGCATCTGAAAATCCTTCTGCCACCTTTCTGCAAATGTTTCTCATGGATATCAGACTGAGTTTTAGCTGTTGAGGAAAACAAAAAGCTTACTTATCCGGCGGGTAGTTCAACGGAGAATCCTTACCGGCGTACATGGGAAGGCCAAGCAAATTATCAATCATGTTTCTTATTCTACTTGAGACTTCGCTCTTCTCTGTTACATAGATTACTGATTATAATTGGCGAAAATGGAACTCCAAGTCTCTCTCTCTATATTTTTTTGGGTTTATTTTACCGTAACCATCAAACTTCCCCTTTTATTTAAACAAACCATCAAAGTACACTATTCATCACCAAAACCATCCGAAATAGACAAAAAAAAAAAAAACCACTACTAGTTGACCGATGTGGACGGACAGGTTTACCGGTCTGTTCGGTGCCCACGTTGCACTGGCCAGACAGGGACCGGTCAACCGGTCTGCGGGAACAGGTCGATCGGTCCCCGCCGTGAGTCAGGGCGTCGTGTGATGCCCGAGACAATGGGTGTCATTGTTGACGCCCAGACCAGTCAACCCCTATAAATAGCGACCTCTCTCTCGAAATTTTACAACACTCTCCTCACTTCTTTTGACTTCTCTCGATCATTTTCTCATTCCGGCAATATTTTTCGTAGTTGACAGCAAAGTATTAATTTTTTGGGTTTTTTTCAAAAAAAACCCTGAACTAAGGGTCAACTTTAAAAAAACCCCTAACGATTACTGTTCATCGCTGAAAACCTTCAAGTATCAGAAACATGCAATTTAAACCTGGCAGGGGGGGTGAGGAGTACGTACTCGCCCTCCGAGTACGGCCGGTCCATCTGGACCGGCCGTACTCTACCCGATTTGCAATTTTATGCAAATATTAGAGACCGAGTACGGCCGGTCCAGCTGGACCGGCCGTACTCGGAGGGGGCGAGTACGGCCCATAGGAGGACCAACCGTCCTCCTATGGGCAAAACCCGTGACAAATGTCACGGGTTTTGTCCTGTAGTGCCGAGTACGGCCGGCCAAATGGACCGGCCGTACTCGGCAGGTTTAAAACCCGTGACTACCGTCACGGGTTGTTGTACTCGGCAGGTTAAAAACCCGTGACTGGGAAAGAACCCGTGACAAAAAGTCACGGGCCGCGTACTCCAGCCGTCCTCTAGCGGGGTGAGTACGTACTCATCCCTCGGTGAGTACGTACTCGCCTACCCTATATAAATCCCCCCGCCCCGCAATTCACCCATAAATCTCTCAACTCTCCTCTCCCCGTATTAATTTTTTCTCTCCCTCCTCTCCCGTTAATCTCTCCACTCTCCTCTCCCCATATTATTTTTTTCCAATTTCAGGTACGCATATTATTTTTTTTATTGTTTATATAAATATTTGTATTATTTATATAAAATGTCAAAATATATGTTTTAAATTTTTGTTATTTATATATATATATATATATTATTTTTCTTAACTTCCTTCTAATATTATTTTTCTCCACGTTCGTATACATGTATTATTTTTTTTATTGTTTATATGAATATTTTTATTATTTATATCAAATGTCAAACCGTATGTATTATATTTTGATTATTTATATGTATATATATATATTTATTATTTATACGACAAATGTAAAAATATAAATATTTTAATTTAAGATTATTTTTTTAAATAATTGCAAATAATTCTAATACTTATTTATTTATTTACCTGAATTTTACAGGATCTTACCATGGAATTTTTGTCCCAAGATTGCCAAAGAAAGTTTGAGCAGGACATGCGAAAACGTTCACTAAACTTTTGCATGCATGTGGACTTTAGCGGTTGGGAGTCGTTGGGCATTAAACAAATGTTGGAGAACATCGGCATAAACGGGATCAATGCATTGACAGGCGAGACATGCGAGAGATTAGTTCGCTTATTCTACGCCAACCTGAGAACGATCGGGACCGATGGAGTTTTAACAGGTTTGAGGGCGTTCATTCTTGGTTTTGATTTTATGATACGGCCAGAGCAGGTGAATGACATCCTGGGATTTAACATAGAAGGGGCGGAGCGATATTACCATGCTTCCCGAGACTGCCCATTTTTTACATTGCCCGAGGGAGTAGAGTTCCTTCGCCAAATTCACTGCAACCCCAATATTGGGGTGTTCGCGAAGCCAAGAGCGCACGAGCTGAATGTTAGAGGTCGGGTTCTCCGAAACATGCTCGCCCACACTCTTCTGCAACGAGAGGGTCATCGAAATCACGTCACTTGCATGGACCTCTATGTCATGGAGAAGCTATGCAACGGGAAGTTTTTTGACCCCGGTTACTTGATTTTAAATCACATGCGTGAGATCGGGAGGGCACCCACCACTAATCTCTCATACGGGGCATTGATTATGAAGCTCATCATGCGAGCTGGTATTCGCATACCGGTTGGAGAGCAGATAATCCCTCGTAGATCGACCGACGTATTTGACACGACCCAGTTGAATCGGATGGGTATCGTCGAAGTCGATGGCGAGTGGGTGCTGAGAAGAAATCAGAGGGCATCCACCTCTCAGGCAGTGCCGATGGATGAGACTACATCGCCACCAAATGCCCCCCAAGAGGATGAGAGAAGCAGCTGGGATACTAGGCGGTATCTGCAAGAGCTATATCAGATGCAAGAGACGCATCAAAAGCAGATGATTGATATGCAGCAGCAACAGTACCAGCAACAGCAGCAGATATATGAGATGCATCAAATGCACTACCACCAACAGTACCAGCAACAGCAACAAATATATGAGATGCAGCGAACACACAATCAGCAGATGCAGCAATTGCTGGAATCACAGCAAAGCCAGCAACAAGAAATGAAGCAACTGATCTCTGATCAGCATTATCTCACTGAGTCTTATAAAGAGATAAACCAGAAGTGGACGACTTGGATAGACAAACACGAGTCGGACTCTGACGATGATGCCCCTCCTGCATAGTCTGCTTAATTGTTGTATGTAAATTTGCTGTACTGTACAATAAAAGAAATAATTATCTTATGCTTTGGGAATGAAACGTATTTCTCATCAATACGCCTACTCTGCTTGGGCACTGTAAATATATGCATAGCAACTCCATAGCAAAACACATCAAACGTAGCAGTTTTACAGGACGATGTTTTTCTGCAGAAAAACAGAACAAGAACTAGGCACACTGAGGCCTTTGAACAGGAATCTGGTCAGCCACGTAACGCCGCATTCAACCTTTAGAATAACATCTTAGCTTTGGCAGGAGAGGTGTTTCACCATCCTTCGCTCGGGGTATGTCATAATCGTTTTCGGAGAGTTCGGCCCCACAGCTGAACCTGAAAAACCAGAAGAATAGGATCCGTAAAGAACATAAATGTAAAGCTTACTAGTAGTAAAAAACCCATAAGCTGTAGGACTCCATAGAGCATTTCGAACAGGAATCTGATAGAGCATTTCGATTTCCGAGCGATACAATTCGAATCGAAGACCTGTCACCGAGAGTGAAATAGCTCGTGCCTTGTCGTTGGCCGAAGCAGCATCGACTGAAAATACATGCAGAATTGTTATGCGGCCATCTCCGAAAACGATTATGACGTACCCCTCGACACTGCCTGAGAGGTGGATGCCCGAGAGGTTAATGCCCCCTGATTTCTCCTCAGCACCCACTCACTAATGAATCCTCATGTTGTCTTGTAATCTTCACATTCCACTCAATTGCCAGTTCCATCGCATCCTTTTTTACCTGAGGGTATAGGTGATCTTTTGGCCAATTGCTCCAGCATGTAACTTTCTTCCTCCTTCCACTGTTGAGAAAATTACCCTTGAAACACATCCAAAACAAGCTTTGCTGGATCCAATGACATTTGAAGAGTAGCTGAAATTTCATGGACCGGCCGTACTGGACTTGTTTGTAATTTTTTTAACAACAACAGTAGCAGCAGCATTCTTCCAGCAAAAGGGGCGACCCATCTTCCATAACTGGATAATTAGAAATTCTCAGACATTTCTGCAGAGACAAATTCGTTTTAGCCTGCAGAGTACGGCCGGTCCAAATGATTTATGTCAGGGGTTTTGCCTCTTATGGGCCATACTCGGAGGCCGAGTAAAGAAAGTGATATTGACGAATGTGTCGACAGGAGTTACATCCAAAAAAATTACAAACAAGTCCAGTACGGCCGGTCCATGAAATTTCAGCTACTCTTCAAATGTCATTGGATCCAGCAAAGCTTGTTTTGGATGTGTTTCAAGGGTAATTTTCTCAACAGTGGAAGGAGGAAGAAAGTTACATGCTGGAGCAATTGGCCAAAAGATCACCTAATATTGACCCTCAGGTAAAAAAGGATGCGATGGAACTGGCAATTGAGTGGAATGTGAAGATTACAAGACAACATGAGGATTCATTAGTGAGTGGGTGCTGAGAAGAAATCAGGGGGCATTAACCTCTCGGGCATCCACCTCTCAGGCAGTGTCGAGGGGTACGTCATAATCGTTTTCGGAGATGGACGCATAACAATTCTGCATGTATTTTCAGTCGATGCTGCTTCGGCCAACGACAAGGCACGAGCTATTTCACTCTCGGTGACAGGTCTTCGATTCGAATTGTATCGCTCGGAAATCGAAATGCTCTATCAGATTCCTGTTCGAAATGCTCTATGGAGTCCTACAGCTTATGGGTTTTTTACTACTAGTAAGCTTTACATTTATGTTTTTTACGGATCCTATTCTTCTGGTTTTTCAGGTTCAGCTGTGGGGCCGAACTCTCCGAAAACGATTATGACATACCCCGAGCGAAGGATGGTGAAACACCTCTCCTGCCAAAGCCAAGATGTTATTCTAAAGGTTGAATGCGGCGTTACGTGGCTGACCAGATTCCTGTTCAAAGGCCTCAGTGTGCCTAGTTCTTGTTCTGTTTTTCTGCAGAAAAACATCGTCCTGTAAAACTGCTACTTTTGCTGTGTTGTTCTTTGGAGTTTGCATCAAAACATCATCCTGTAATCTAGGGATGGTTTAAACAAAAATGGCCAAAAATTGCGGATTTTCAATGAATGGGATCGTCTGTTCTCGTCGTCACAAAAAACCTGTCTCAAGAGGCTCGCTAAATATGTACGAAAATAAAGAGAAAAATGACCTGAAGAGCAAAGAAATTTATACTAAATCAAAACTTTACAAAAATTTACACATTCCTGCCACGACCGCGTGTCGAAGATTCCTGCGTCCCATCAAATATGTTAAACCCCATGAATGTGTCCTGCGAAGCAGCGCCTGAAGTGGATCCCCGGTTAGGACAAGTGCGAGTATTATGCCCCTGCTGCCGACATATACTACAACGCACGGTTGAGTTCCTCTTACTGACTCTCGAGCTTGACGGCTCTTCAGCATCTCTCACTCTTGTCTTCTTCGGCCTACCAGGTTGACGTCGTCTTTTTGGCGGGAGGATTTCGTTCATATCTCGTACGATCGGCCACATTATTGGGCCACTGATCGGACGAATATAGTGTGAGTACATCTGCAGGTATCTCCCCCTATAATAGCATTCATGCACGTAGTCTTCTGGCGCGACTCTCATCCAGTACATGCAAGAAATGGAATGGACACACGGGATTCCTGTACGCTCCCACCGAGTGCAGTTGCACACACCCAAAGCCATGTCGACCTCGAATTGGTCGTATCCATTGCTGACCTGAAATCGTGTAGCTCCCGAAAACGTTGCATGCCAGTTTCCAGATGCAGTCTTAAGCTTGTCAAGCTTTGCTTTGATCTTGGGACACAGGATCTCATTTGAATCAAACAGCTTCTCATATTTCTTGACGATACGAGTCATCAAGCGTGTTCGGATCATCTCGAACATGGTCAGGATCGGTTTGTCCCTGACTGGCAGAAGAAGTGCATTGAATGACTCGCTCAAGTTATTCAATCCCAGATCGCACTTGGAAGTCGGAGAGAAGGCATGACTAGCCCAATATTTCGGCTCTTCTGCTCGAAGCCATTCGTGGGCTGCCGCACATAGCTGCTGTAGTTTCCGCATTTCATGCTCGAAATGGGGCTCAGTGGGTGCTCTGGCCGCATTCCACATCGCATCTCTGTATGCTTTGCCCCGAAAGCGGTTTTTGAAATTCGCATACATATGCCGGAGGCAGAAGCGGTGTTCAGCGTATGGGAATTGATCTTGAATTGCGCTCCGTAACCCCTGATATTTGCACGAACAATTACATTAATAAACTAATATTAAACCAACAAAGCCACAAAATTTTAAAATAACATCTAGAAATGCAACATACCTTTTGTCGATCTGAAATAAGTGTCCAACCGTAGCCATGCGGAGTGTTGAGGTCTTGCTTTAATATTTGCAAAAACCATGTCCATGAGTCTGTACACTCAGACTCGACGTTGGCAACAGCAACGGGGTAGATTCCATCGTTTCCATCAATGCTGACGGCCGTGAGTAGTTGGCCAGCACACGAGCCCTTTAGATGACAGCCATCCAAGCAGATAACGGGTCTCCCGTACTCCAGCAACCCAGTCTTGCAAGCAGCCATGCACATGTAGAATCTTTGGAATTTCAATTGATCATTGCCCATTGGGATTCCATGTATTTTCACTGTGCTTCCAGGATTTGATCTGAAAATTTCGGCTGCGTACGACCACAGTTGCCCGTACTGTTCGTCGCACTTCCCTTCATTGAGGGTTCGAGCTATGCTTCTTGCTCTTGTGGCAAGACTGGGTGAAACGTCGACGGTGAAGTCATTCCTCACAGTCTCCATAATAGATGAGATGTCCCAGGTAGGGTGACTTTTGAACCTGTCCAGGTAATGGTTCGCCAGCCATTTTGCTGAGGCGCGTCGATTTTCAACTTGCCTCGAACAACAGTGAGAGTCGATCAAGCTCTTTATTTGAAATGTTCGCTCATTTTGCATCAGCGAAGCATGCAGTCGCCACCCACATCCATCTCCACATTCAGCCGTCAGTCGACTTCTTTCACATTTAATATATGTAATACCATAACCATTTTCTATGGAATATTGGTCTATCTCGTTTTTTAGTTCCTGCAAAGAACCATATTTTTGACCCTTATGAAATCCAAGTGAGATTTGTTCTCTTACCGGTATGCTTTCCACCTCGTCATCTGAGCCGACTGGTGTTCGAAGCTCCTCGTCTAGCGATTTGGAGGTCGAATAGACATATATTTCTTCATTTGCCAGTGGGTTATCGAATGCTCGTACATCTCCATATTCCGACGTGTTGTCCAAATCCCAATCCATTTCGGCATCACCGCTTGATCGCTCATCTAAATCAATAGATCTACTTGAGTCGGAATCCATTTTCGTCGCTAATAAAATCTTCATCCAAAAAATAGAGCAATCCAATTAGTTACAGTATTAGAAATATTCATTAAAAAAATATATGGTAAATGATAAAATCGAAAAAAATAGTATTATAAATATTCATCGATAATCAAGAAAATAACATTATAAATATTTAAATAAAAAAACTCAAATACAAATTAAAATAATTAAACAAAATCTAAATACCTTTAAATAACGCCGGAAAAATATGGTCGAAATAAGAAGTTGAAATTAGAAATGAGTGAGAGAGAGACAGCTTTGAGAGAGTTGAAAGGGGTAAGGGAGGGTTGAGAGGGGAAAGGGAGGGAGGGTATGAGAAAGGTAAGGGAGGGAGGAGGGCGAGTGATAAATTCAAACCCCGAATTGGGGTTTATATAGGGGAGTCGAGTACGGCCGGTCCAACTTGACCGGCCGTACTCGAATATGCACGGGTTTTGTTTTTTGTGAGGTGAGTACGGCTGGTGCAAATGGACCAGCCGTACTCAACCACAAATAAACAAAAACCCGTGACTGAAGTCACGGGTTTTTACGGTGTGAGTACGTACGGTCCATTTGGACCGTACGTACTCCACACTAAAGGACAAAAAACCCGTGACATTTGTCACGGGTTTTTACGCAGAGAGTACGGCCGGTCCATATGGACCGGCCGTACTCGGCACTAGCGGACAAAAACCCGTGACTTTTGTCACGGGTTTTAACTGGCGGAGTACGGCCGGTCCATTTGGACCGGCCGTACTCGGCACTAGAGGACAAAACCCGTGACAAATGTCACGGGTTTTGCCCATAGGAGGACGCATGGTCCTCCTATGGGGGCCGTACTCGGAGTCCGAGTACGGTCGGTCCAGCTGGACCGGCCGTACTCGGACTCTAATATTTGCAAAAAATTGCAAACAGAGTCGAGTACGGCCGGTCCAGCTGGACCGGCCGTACTCGGAGTCCGAGTACGTACCCTCGACCCCCCCTGCCAGGTTTAAAACGAAAGTTTTGCATAGGTTGAGGTTTTTGGCGATGAATAGTAATCGTTAGGGGTTTTTTTAAAGTTGACCCTTAGTTCAGGGTTTTTTTTTGAAAAAAACCCTAATTTTTTTATAATTTTCTTTTATTATGCAATTAAAAAAAATTTATTTTATAATTTTTTATGCAATTAGAATATTTTTTTGCTTTTATCTTTTATGGAAATATTTTTGCTATATATTTTTTCATTCTATTTTTTAATTGAAAACGTAAGAGTAGTGATATTATTAGTGAATATATTCATTATCTTATTTTTCGTACCGTTTATTTAGTGGTGTAGTTGTACTGTGTAAACAAATTATGTCTAATGAGACTAAAATTTAAGTGGTCCGTTTGTGATCTTCTGGTCTTTTCTGAAAACTTACTTGAAAAAGTAATTCTGTCTAAGTAGATTGTCCAGTATAGTCTTTCTTGGAAATTATTCTGATCAGTATTCTTCACGTTTTACAGCGCCGACACAATTATCGTGGGATAATTTTGTTAATACATTTTAATATATTATATTGTTCATGTGATATTTCTGATAGATTATGATTCAAGTAGATCGATTAATCTAAACGAGGCAGCAAATTCTGATGCCAATATGGATTGGTTGGCGGATGTCACACCTGCATATGGTGATCTACAAGCATTTAATCACTTAGATGAAAATGAAGAAATAGAGTTATATTCGACCTCCAGAACGTTGGACGATGAACTTCGAACACCGGTCAGCTCGAATGACGAGGAGGTGGCCTCCTCCATACTGGTAAGAGAACAAATCTCATTCGAAATTTTTTTGGAAAAACAATATAGTTCTTTAAACGAACTTAAAGAAGAAATATCTCAATATTCTTTGAAAAATAGATATGGTATAAAACATACCCAAGTGACCGTCGGCGAGTGATAGCTAAGTGTGAAGGCTGTTAGTGGCGACTACATGAGAGTACATTGATAGGTTTAAAAGTCGCCCTATATGAGAAATCTCTTATATTATCGAGATAGTGAGAAAGAATTTCACTGTCGACATTTCAACAAGTCTTGTCATAAGAGCAAGAAGCATAGTCCGAACCCTTAATGAAGGGAATTGTGATAAACCGTATAGTCAACTATGGTTGTACGGAGCCGAAATATTTAGATCAAATCCTGGTAGCAGAGTAAAAATTGATGGTAACCTAGTGAGCGATAATTCTTTTCGGTTCCAAAGATTTTATATGTGCATGGCTGCTTGTAAGACAGGTTTGCTGCTGTGCGGTAGACCTATTATTTCTTTAGATGACTCTCATCTGAAGGGGTCATGTCCCGGCCAATTATTCACAGTTGTCAGTATTGATGGCAACGATGAAATATATCATGTTCTTGTTGCTAACGTCGAATCTGAATGTGCGGACTCATGGACGTGGTTTTTGCAAATTTTAAAGGAAGACTTAAACACTGAATCTGGGCGCGAGTGGACTATTGTTTCAAATCGACAAAATGTATAATGTATTTCTATTTGTTATTTCAAATATTGAGGCGTTGTGGTAGTTATCTTGTTTTATGTTGACGATATTTTACTTTCAAATATTAGAGGTTGAAGAACGTTGTTCGAGAAAAATTCAGAGATGCTGAACACCGCTTCTGCCTTTGGCATATGTACACGAATTTCAAACAATAATTTAAGGGCAAAGCTGTAATGGTTTGAACTCTAAATACTTATGTCAATGATGTATTTGAGGATATTTATTTCTATGAATGATATGTTGTAAGAGTTGTGTTGGACAATTTTGGTAGGGAAAAAAAATTGACGTTCTCAGAAAAAAAAAAAAAAAAACAGAACGAGTGTCGACTGATCGACGCTACAGTAGCCGATCGATCTCTGCCCGATTTTACACAATCTTTCATTATTTAGATTGATGTTTGCCAAGGGGGAATGGGAGCTGTCCTGATGCAGCATCGCTAGGTTATCGCTTTTATGAGTAAACCTTTTAACTTCAGAAACTTGGGACTCTCTATCTACGAAAAAGAGCTGCTTGCTCTGGTATCCGCGGTACAGCTCTGGAGACATTATTTGGAAGGTAACCGGTTCATTATTCAAATAGATCATCAATCACTCAAATACTTATTTGAGCAACGCATTACTACTCCGTTACAGCAAAAATGGTTATCTAAGTTGTTAGGGTTGAACTATCAAATCGAGTATCGCCAAGGCAAGTTTAACGTGGTAGCCAACGCCCTCTCTCGTATTCCCGATCTTTCTTCACAGGAGGATTCATACTGTCAGGCTTTATCCATCACTACCCCTCAGTGGATGCAAGAAGTCATCTCCAGCTATGACGGGGACGAATGGGCAAAGAACTTCATCACCAAACTGTCTGTCGACAGTTCACAGGTACCTCATTTTTCTTTTTCTCAGGGTCTCATCCGTTTTAAGGGGAGGCTAGTTCTGGGACAGAGAAAATTCTATTCGTTCTAAAGTTCTCAAAACTTTGCACGACTCGGCTGAAGGAGGGCATTCGGGCATTCAAGCGACACTCCACCGCGCCAAAGCATTATTCTGGTGGCCAGGTCTAACTACAGCAGTGCAGGAATATATCAGAGGTTGTGATACTTGCCAACATTGCAAACCCGAACACGTTCCTTACCCTGGGCTCCTCCAGCCACTTCCGATTCCTCAACACCCGTGGACTCATATTGCCATGGATTTTATAAAAGGACTTCCCAGCTCCCTTCAATCTAACTGTATCTTGGTGGTGGTGGATCGGTTCACCAAATATGCTCACTTCCTCGCTCTCCGACACCCTTTCACAGCGGTGCAGGTCGCAAATATTTTTTTAGATAATATCTTCAAGCTTCATGGCATGCCTCAATCGATGGTTTCAGACAAATACCCGATTTTTCTATCCACATTTTGGCAATCTCTTTTTTATTCTATGGGTACAGTACTGGATATGTCCACCGCGTACCACCCCGAGTCCAACGGCCAGACAGAACGATTAAATCAATGCCCCAAGATGTATTTACGTTGCATGACTTTTCGGAAACTTGCTGCTTGGCGACAATTGCTACCCCTGGCAGAATGGTGGTATAACACCACAATGCAATCTGCCATTCGCACGACCCCATTTGAAGCTCTTTATGGCCACCATCCTTCTAGGTTGGTTTTGGGTCCGTACTTACAGTCTCCGTCCGCCGCAGCTACGGGTTTTCTCCAAGACCGTCATGCCATGGATACCTTGTTAAAGGAGAATATCGCCCAAGCTCAGACCCGAATGAAATTATATGCTGATCGACATCGAATTGAGCGTAGCTTTCAACCGGAGGATTAGGTTTACCTCAAACTTCACCCATATCGTCAGTTTTCGGTCTCTTCCCGACAGTCTCATAAACTCGCCCCGAAATATTTCGACCCCTTCCAAATTTCGGCCCGCGTGGGTCAGATTGCTTATAAGTAGGCCGGCCCGTGTGGGTCAGATTGCTTATAAGTAGGCTTTATCGGCGGGCTCTCGAATTCACCCTGTTTTTCATGTTTCACTTTTGAAGAAGACCATTGGCAGTCATACCCCCTCTTCTCCTATATTACCTTCCGATTTTTTCGCCGCGGATCCTATCAAAGTTCCCCTCCGTCTTCTCCAAACCAGGGTGGTCAAGCGCAGAAATTTTCTGGCCACTCAGTGGCTGGTCCAATGGCAAAACCGGCTGGTGTCTGATGCTACATGGGTGGACTCTGAGATTGTCACTGCTCAATTTCTAGAGTTTCGACCTTGGGGACAGGGTCCAGCCGAGGGGGAGGACTGTTACGAGAAGGGCCTCCAGATCGGACTGAGCAGCTGAGCTACCAAGGGCAAGCGTAGTAGACACAGTAGAAACAGGCCAAGTCAACCCAAACCCATTTAACAGTAGGGGTGGGCAGGACAGGACCGGGAACCGAGAACCGGACTGGACCGACGGTTTCGGTCCGATTTTGGTCCCAGGGTGATGGACCACGGTCCGGTCCTTGGTCCACAGCTTGAATTCCCGAAGAACCGGGACCGGACCGAAGAACCGATTTTAAGGCAGCTTGTATTCGGTCAGTCTTGCTGCTTCGCTTCGTTCTTCTTCCCAAATCCCTAGTCCAGAACCAGAGCACCCGAACCCCCGAGTCCTGACCTTCGAACCGTGAACACTCGAGTCCCGACCTCCAAATCGCGAACACCCGAGTCCCCTCGCGCTTGCACTCACGCCAGTCACCTACTCGGATCCCTCTGTCCTCGCGAGCTCGCTGCCTGACGCTGTTCGCCTCGCTTCTGTGAGTAAATTGATCTGTTTCCTCTTTTTTCATTTTCACGTCTGTCCCATTACCAATGTTTAATGTTTTTTTAAGGAGAGAATCTGAGAATGGAGGAAGAAGAGGTGTGAGAGAGGGCGTCAATGGTGGTCAATGGAAAGAGAGAGAAAGGAGAGAGATAGAGGTTTCGTTGGTTGTAAACGAAGGGAAAAGAAGGATTAGATCTTTTTCTCCACCAGATATTATTTAAAAAGCTCTGAAACTGTAGCACCCGGTTTCAATAAATCAAAATAAGTTATTAAACGGTGGTATATAATTTTTATGGTTAAAATTTAGTGAAATGTTGATTAGGTTGTAAATGACTAAGCAGGGGCAAGATGGTAATTGCGAATTTATATTGTGGATAAGGTATTTAAGGAAAGGTTTAGTGAGGTTTAGCCGCCACTGTTTTATTACTCTTACCTCTCAGCTCAAGCAGACTACCTCTGGGCGATTTCCCCTCCGGTTTTCCCCAACCAAGGTGAGTTTTGAATCAACTACTTGCCGTTCTAGTGCTAGGGTAGCTGAAGGATTGCAATGTATATATCTTCGATAAGCTGCGGGTGAGAGATTTGGGTTTTGGGGTTTAGTGATGTATCGGGAATGCTTAATCAGTAGAGCCCCAAACTGGCTTCCTTAGACTTCAGTAGTTAGATAAAGTTTAGTGGAGATCTAATCCATAATCTGTCAATGGTTTTAGGTGAGCAGATTTTTGGAGTAGCATATAGCCGAGCGATTTCCAGGAGCCAGGTAAGTAAAGTAATGTGTGAGCCTTCGGGCCTACATCACAAAACAGTAGGTTTATGCATGTTTGAGTGTTTCTTTTCTTTATGTCATGCATTAAGTTTTTGAAGAATTACGAAAATGAATTTATGTGCAAGGTTATGATGAGTATGAATTGAATAAAACAGAGTAGCTGTTAAGGGAAGTAATCCGCCCCTTAACTGAGTAGAGGATTTATTACATTGGGAGAACCGATCCCACTCCCAAGGGAATTAAGGGATCTGTATTAGCTGTTAAGGGAAGTAATCCGCCCCTTAACTGAGTAGAGGATTTATTACATTGGGAGAACCGATCCCACTCCCAAGGGAACTTAGGGATCAGACCAGTTTATGAACGATGCACAACTGAGTTGAGAAAATTAGAAACTGCATGATTAGGGTTTATGTTTCAGCATACATTTCATTAATGCTTTACTTGCTTAGCATTAGGCTAATAGATGAGTTTTGTGATGTAGGTGTTGAGGATACAGCAGGTGATTTCCCTGAGAGCATAACCAAGTAGATGAGGTTGGTGGAGCACGGCTGTGCAACGGTCAGGCATCTGATGGGGCGGTTTGACTGGTGTCATTGACTAACAAAGATTAATTGACAGTATTTCAAATTTATTATACTGAGCTTTCATGACAGTAGAAATTTTAATATTTTGGAATTCGCTTTTGAGTTTCTTTTCTGATAACGATATTCTGTTGGGATTTCAAGATAGTACTTATGAGTTTCTAGTGACACAAAAGTTTGGATTGTCTCTGGTTAGTTTTAGCAAGAATGAGTTACTTGAAGTTTTCAAAAGTATTCTTAGTTTTTTCTGAATTTAGTATTCTGTTGGTTTATTACTGGATTTGCAAGTGAAGCGATTAGAGTTGTTATTTTGCTTTCTATCGACAGATGATATCTGTCGGTAGATGTTGAGTAAATTTTAAATCCTATCGGAAGATGTCTTCAGAAAAGCCATCGAAAGATGTAAATTTTAAAGTCTATCAGTAGATGCTTTAAGGAGTTACGTGAGTAGCACGTGTCGGCAGACGTAGTCCATTCCATCAGAAGAGGGAGAAACCCGTTTGTCGTTTAGCGAATCGGAAGGTGTAGAGTAACCCGTTTGTCGTTTAGCGAATCGGAAGGCGTGGAGTCATATTGTTGTTATCGGAAGATGACGGGTGTTTGTCTATTGAGAGATGAAATTGCGCTGACTTCATCGGCAGATGAAGTTATGTTAACTTCATCGGCAGATGAAGTGGTGTGTGAAGTTACCATGATTTCATCGGCAGATGAAGTTGTGGGTGAAGTTGTGTAGACGTCATCGGCAGAAGCCTTTGGTTTTCTGCTTCTGCTCCTTCCGTTGACTAGTCGTCGGCAGACGAGTTCAACTCGTGACGTCATCGGCAGGAACCTCGTTCCGTTTCCTTCCGTTGACTTTGTCGTCGGCAGACGAGTTCAACTCGTGACGTCATCGGTAGGAACCTCGTTCCGTTTCCTTCCGTTGACTTTGTCGTCGGCAGATGAATTTGACTTTTGTAATTCCTTGAGTAGTCCATCATTTAAAACCTTATTTTCTCTTGACCGAATACTTTAAACATTTCCATTAATCTTCCAACAATATTTTCACAGCTAGTTAAATCCCCATTGTAGTTTTAAATAATTTTCCGCTGCAAAGTTTTCAAATGTTTTGAACGTTTAGAAAATGTCAAATTTTGAATGTCGAATGAAGTTTTAAATTTATTCGAAATTTCTTAGTTATGATCAAGTAATGAGTAGCGAACCGGGTTCAGATAACTCGGGGCGTTACAGTATGGTATCAGAGACATTCAGTTAAACCGTTCAAAAGATTACTCATCAGTGCCAATCGTTGCATGGAAGTACTCCAACAACTGTAAGTGTTTATGTTAGCTTTAGTTATAAAATGTTTATGAGAGTAGTTAACCCTGTGCAGGAAATTAGTAAAAATGGCTAGGCGCCCAGGAAGACCAAGAATACCAAGAGAGATACCAAGTCTTAGACGTGAGGAGGACTCTAGTGTAATTAGGCAGCTGACAGAATTAATGCGTCAGTAGACTGATATTGTGCGTCAACAATCTGATCAATTAGGAGTGCTGTTGAATCGGGAAGCACAAGGAAGTGCTAACTCAGGTTCTAACAGTGAACATTCTGGAGATAGATTCCGGAGACTGAGACCACCCACATTTGATGGACATTCCTCCGATCCAGTCATTGCTGAGGGATGGCTTAGGAAGATTGAAAGTATGTTCAGGTGTGCCAACATAGGAGAAGAAGAGAAAGTCACATTGGCAACCTTTCATTTGGCTGGAGAAGCTCAGCTCTGGTGGGAGACAATAGAGACCACCACAGATGTTTTGACAATGCAATGGTCACGATTCAAAGACATTTTCTACGGGAAGTATTTCAATAGCACCGTCCAAACTGCAAAGAAGTTGGAGTTTCTGAACTTGAAGCAGACAGGGTCTGTGGCCGAGTATAGTAGGCAGTTTGAGTCCCTGTCCAGGTTTGCTGGACACTTTGCTCACAAAGACGAGGATAAGGTGTTCAAGTTTGTGCATGGACTGAAACCAGAAATTTACCGAGGAGTTAAATTTTGCGGTATTAAAGGTTTGGCGTTAAGTGAAGTAGTGTCCACTGCTCTGGAAGTGGAAGAGGCTGAAAGGATGTGTGCTGGAACAAAGGAAGTCCCACAAAGGTTTGTTCAACCACAACAACAGAGAGGGATGAAGAGGCCGAATGAAGGCCAGAATAGCCAAAGACCAAGGAGGAAGGTACCGGATAGTCAGAAGTATCTCCAGTGTCCGAAGTGTCTGAAAAGTCATTTGGGTGAATGCAGGTTTGGATCGGGAAAGTGTTTCAATTGCGATGAAGTTGGGCATGCTTTCAGAGATTGCCCGAGACCCAGAGTCACTCGGTGTTTCAACTGCGACAAGGTTGGTCACTTTAACAGAGACTGTCCGTCCTTGAAGAATGGCCCTGCTGTGATTAAGCCAAGAATATTCTCCATGGTTGAGCCAGGCGATGATGAGCAGCCTGCTGTGGTGTCAGGTACTATACTGGTCAATTCCCTACCCGCTTTTACATTGATAGATTCTGGTGCAACACATTCATTCGTAGCATTGACATTTGCTGATAAGTTAGATGTAAAGCTTACCTCTACTGTGCATGTATTTGATGTTGCCTTACCCTCTGGTGAACATATGCACTCTAACCAAGTAATTCCTGATAGCAATGTATTGGTAGGGAACATGAATTTACCTGCCGATCTCATTATTATGGACATAATGGGATTCGATGTAATCCTAGGAATGGATTGGTTGTTTAAACATTATGCCACAATTGATTGTAGGACTGGAATAGTTAGTTTCCAACCCCCTGGTAATTTGAAACATACCTTTCAGGCCTCAAGGAAGAGTGAGGTGATGTCTGTGATGACTTCCATTAACACTAGACCTTCCCTGTGTAGAGGGTATTTGTGCTTCTTAGCTAGCGTTTTAGACGCACGGCTTGTAGGAAAGGCAAATCCTCAGAATGTCCTAACTGTCCGAGACTTTCCTGAAGTGTTTTTAGATGACCTTCCTGGTTTACCACCCGATAGAGAAATCGAATTTGTTGTAGATGTTTACCCCGGAGCCGAGCCTGTGTCTAAAAATCCATATAGACTAGCACCAACATAACTTAAAGAGTTAAAGAAACAGTTGGAGGACTTGTTGGAGAAGGGATTCATACGCCCAAGCTTCTCACCGTGGGGTGCACCTGTCCTCTTTGTCAAGAAGAAGGATGGATCAATGCGTATGTGCATTGATTATAGAGAATTGAATAAGTTAACCGTCAAGAATAAGTACCCTCTACCGAGGATTGATGACTTATTTGACCAACTTAAGGGTGCGAGAGTTTTCTCTAAGATTGACTTAAGGTCCGGTTATTACCAATTGAAGGTTAAATCCGAAGACATCCCAAAGACTGCTTTTCGTACAAGGTATGGACACTATGAATTTTTGGTTATGTCTTTTGGTTTGACAAATGCACCAGCAGCCTTCATGGATCTCATGAATAGGGTGTTTCGTGAGTATTTAGATAAGTTTGTTATTGTATTCATTGATGACATCCTAATCTACTCTAAAACTGAGGACGAGCATGCAAGGCATTTGGGCTTGGTGTTGGAGTTACTAAGACAGCACCAACTTTATGCTAAGTTTTCCAAGTGTGAATTTTGGTTGGACAGAGTTCATTTTCTTGGTCACGTGATCTCTGGTGATGGAATATCTGTCTATCCAGCTAAAGTTCAAGCAGTTAAGGAATGGCCCCAACCGAAGAATGCTACAGATATCAGGAGCTTTCTTGGACTAGCAGGGTACTACAGAAAGTTCATTGAGGGGTTTTCGAAGGTTGCCACACCCCTCACTATGTTAACAAGGAAAAATGTAAAGTATATTTGGACTGATAAGTGTGAGTTCAGTTTCCAAACCTTAAAGCAGAAATTGACCAATGCACCTATACTAACCCTTTCTGTTGAAAATGGTAAGTTTAGTATTTATTGCGATGCTTCCAAAATTGGACTTGGCTGTGTTTTGATGCAAGACGGAAAAGTTATAGTTTATGCATCTAGGCAATTAAAAGTGCACGAGAAGAATTATCCTACTCATGACTTAGAATTAGCTGCAGTGGTTTTTGCATTAAAGATTTGGAGGCACTACCTGTATGGACAAACTTGCGAAATATTTTCAGATCATAAGAGTCTGAAGTACATTTTCACACAGAAGGAGCTAAACATGAGGCAACGTAGATGGTTGGAATTTGTAAAAGACTATGACTTTGAAATTAAGTATCATCCCGGCTAAGCGAATGTAGTGGCAGACGCTTTGAGCAGGGTGACTCCATCGGTTTCTACGTTGATTCTAGACATACCGATAGCCTTAGAGACTGAATTCCTAAGGTTTAACCTTGAAGCAGTATCTAGCGTGTCAGCCATGCTTTCGGCCATATCTTTAAGGCCTACTATTTTGGGGAGAATAAAGGAAGTTCAAATGAATGACGCTGAATGCAATAAGTATAAGCTGTACATAGATTCTACTGTCAAGACAGATTTCAACTGCTCGGCTGATGGAATCCTTAAGTTTAGAAATAGATGGTTTGTTCCAGCTAATGTCGAGCTTCGAAAGGAAATTCTATCCGAGGCTCATTCTTCTAGACTCTCTATTCATCCTGGAAGTACTAAGATGTACAGAGATCTCAAGCAACATTTTTGGTGGCCAAGTATGAAAAGATGTGTGGCGGAGTACGTGGAGTCATGTTTGGTCTGCCAGCAGGTCAAAGCTGAACATCAGAGGCCTGCAGGAACATTGCAACCCCTACCAGTTCCGGAATGGAAGTGGGAACAAGTGACAATGGATTTTGTTACAGGATTGCCTAGAACAGCAAAAGGACACGATGCAATTTGGGTAATAGTTGATCGTTTGACCAAATCCGCCCATTTTCTGCCTATTAAGATAACATATTCGATGGATCAACTAGCAGAGTTGTATGTGCAAGAGATCATTAGATTGCATGGAGTTCCAAGCACTATAGTTTCAGACCGAGACTCTAGATTTACATCTAAGTTTTGGAAAAGTTTGCATAAGGCTATGGGAACACAACTTAACTTTAGCACAGCCTTTCACCCTCAAACAGATGGACAATCCGAGAGAACTATTCAGACCTTAGAGGATATGCTCCAAGCGTGCATATTAGATTTTCAAGGATCTTGGAGTAAGTATTTACCATTGGTAGAGTTCTCTTACAACAACAGTTTTCAGGCGACAATAGGAATGGCACCGTATGAGGCATTATATGGACGAAAATGCAGATCACCTTTGTACTGGGATGAAGTTGGTGAAGCACAACTACTAGGTCCTGATATCGTGCAGCAAACAGTGGAGAAGATTGCCCTCATCCGACAGAGAATTTTGACAGCTCAAAGCCGACAGAAAAGCTATGCAGACAAGAGGAGAAGAGAACTGGAATTTGAAGTAGAGGATGAAGTTTTCCTTAAGGTGTCACCTTTCAAAGGAGTCGTGAGATTTGGAAAAAGAGGAAAGTTGAACCCCAGATTTATTGGACCGTTCACTATCCTGAAGAGAGTTGGGAAAACAGCCTATCAATTACAGCTACCAGCTTCTATGGAAGGAATACATGATGTGTTCCATGTCTCTATGCTAAAGAAGTGTATACGGGATCCAACTCATGTCGTTGAACAGCAGAACATTGAGATTCAACCTACACTCACCTATGAAGAAAAGCCAGTAAAGATTCTAGATTATGCAGTGAAGGTATTGCGCAACAAAGAAGTGCCACTAGTGAAAGTCTTATGGCACAACCAGAACTTGGAGGAGACAACTTGGGAACGCCAGCAAGACATGATGGATCAACATCTGGAGTTATTCAGGTACTGAATTTTGAGGACAAAATTCTTTTAAGTAGGGTAGATTGTAGCACCCGGTTTCAATAAATCAAAATAAGTTATTAAACGGTGGTATATAATTTTTATGGTTAAAATTTAGTGAAATGTTGATTAGGTTGTAAATGACTAAGCAGGGGCAAGATGGTAATTGCGAATTATATTGTGGATAAGGTATTTAAGGAAAGGTTTAGTGAGGTTTAGCCGCCACTGTTTTATTACTCTTACCTCTCAGCTCAAGCAGACTACCTCTGGGCGATTTCCCCTCCGGTTTTCCCCAACCAAGGTGAGTTTTGAATCAACTACTTGCCGTTCTAGTGCTAGGGTAGCTGAAGGATTGCAATGTATGTATCTTCGATAAGCTGCGGGTGAGAGATTTGGGTTTTGGGGTTTAGTGATGTATCGGGAATGCTTAATCAGTAGAGCCCCAAACTGGCTTCCTTAGACTTCAGTAGTTAGATAAAGTTTAGTGGAGATCTAATCCATAATCTGTCAATGGTTTTAGGTGAGCAGATTTTTGGAGTAGCATATAGCCGAGCGATTTCCAGGAGCCAGGTAAGTAAAGTAATGTGTGAGCCTTCGGGCCTACATCACAAAACAGTAGGTTTATGCATGTTTGAGTGTTTCTTTTCTTTATGTCATGCATTAAGTTTTTGAAGAATTACGAAAATGAATTTATGTGCAAGGTTATGATGAGTATGAATTGAATGAAACAGAGTAGCTGTTAAGGGAAGTAATCCGCCCCTTAACTGAGTAGAGGATTTATTACATTGGGAGAACCGATCCCACTCCCAAGGGAATTAAGGGATCTGTATTAGCTGTTAAGGGAAGTAATCCGCCCCTTAACTGAGTAGAGGATTTATTACATTGGGAGAAACCGATCCCACTCCCAAGGGAACTTAGGGATCAGACCAGTTTATGAACGATGCACAACTGAGTTGAGAAAATTAGAAACTGCATGATTAGGGTTTATGTTTCAGCATACATTTCATTAATGCTTTACTTGCTTAGCATTAGGCTAATAGATGAGTTTTGTGATGTAGGTGTTGAGGATACAGCAGGTGATTTCCCTGAGAGCATAACCAAGTAGATGAGGTTGGTGGAGCACGGCTGTGCAACGGTCAGGCATCTGATGGGGCGGTTTGACTGGTGTCATTGACTAATAAAGATTAATTGACAGTATTTCAAATTTATTATACTGAGCTTTCATGACAGTAGAAATTTTAATATTTTGGAATTCGCTTTTGAGTTTCTTTTCTGATAACGATATTCTGTTGGGATTTCAAGATAGTACTTATGAGTTTCTAGTGACACAAAAGTTTGGATTGTCTCTGGTTAGTTTTAGCAAGAATGAGTTACTTGAAGTTTTCAAAAGTATTCTTAGTTTTTTCTGAATTTAGTATTCTGTTGGTTTATTACTGGATTTGCAAGTGAAGCGATTAGAGTTGTTGTTTTGCTTTCTATCGACAGATGATATCTGTCGGTAGATGTTGAGTAAATTTTAAATCCTATCGGAAGATGTCTTCAGAAAAGCCATCGGAAGATGTAAATTTTAAAGTCTATCAGTAGATGCTTTAAGGAGTTACGTGAGTAGCACGTGTCGGCAGACGTAGTCCATTCCATCGGAAGAGGGAGAAACCCGTTTGTCGTTTAGCGAATCGGAAGGTGTAGAGTAACCCGTTTGTCGTTTAGCGAATCAGAAGGCGTGGAGTCATATTGTTGTTATCGGAAGATGACGGGTGTTTGTCTATTGAGAGATGAAATTGCGCTGACTTCATCGGCAGATGAAGTTATGTTAACTTCATCGGCAGATGAAGTGGTGTGTGAAGTTACCATGATTTCATTGGCAGATGAAGTTGTGGGTGAAGTTGTGTAGACGTCATCGGCAGAAGCCTTTGGTTTTCTGCTTCTGCTCCTTCCGTTGACTAGTCGTCGGCAGACGAGTTCAACTCGTGACGTCATCGGCAGGAACCTCGTTCCGTTTCCTTCCGTTGACTTTGTCGTCGGTAGACGAGTTCAACTCGTGACGTCATCGGCAGGAACCTCGTTCCGTTTCCTTCCGTTGACTTTGTCGTCGGCAGATGAATTTGACTTTTGTAATTCCTTGAGTAGTCCATCATTTAAAACCTTATTTTCTCTTGACCGAATACTTTAAACATTTCCATTAATCTTCCAACAATATTTTCACAGCTAGTTAAATCCCCATTGTAGTTTTAAATAATTTTCCGCTGCAAAGTTTTCAAATGTTTTGAACGTTTAGAAAATGTCAAATTTTGAATGTCGAATGAAGTTTTAAATTTATTCGAAATTTCTTAGTTATGATCAAGTAATGAGTAGCGAACCGGGTTCAGATAACTCGGGGCGTTACAGAAACTGAATCACTTCCTCATTTTGTTTTAACAATTTCAAGATAAAAAAATAATAAATAAATAAATAAATAAAAGATGGTAGGAACCGGGACCGGACCGAACCTCCCAGGTCCGATTCTGGGTTTCAGGAAAAAATTCCCGAAACCTTGGTCCGGGTTTGGTCTGGGCGCGGGACCGGACCGAACCGGCCCGTGCCCACCCCTATTTAACAGGAGTGATGACGCGACAATATGTTAAGCTTCGACCTGCAAAGACAACTCTAAGCTCGAAAAAGAAGATCGTTAGCTTCCTTGAAACACGAATCCAACAGATCAAATAAAATAAATGTAAACAAATATTAAACGTGCTCAGATTGAAACGAAAATGAAATATCGAATGTTTCCGAGAATCGGCCAATAATCGCTATTTGAAGCGTTTTGGCAAGAGTTTTCTTCCCAGGAAGAGAACTCGATTCAAGGAATCGGTTAGGCCACTTCTTGCCGTTTTCCGATCTCAAAAGAAAGGAGAAGAAGATGACAAATCCGTTCTTACAAGCTACCAAGCTTGAAGATCGGTTTTCGGGGGCGCAACCCCTCGGTCGTTGTCAACCGAGCTTACCTTGGTAGCTCCTCGCTCCAAGCTTCTTCTATCGAGAGAAGACAAATCCGCGGATGCTCATAAAAATCAACCAAAAATTACAATCACCAATGCCATGAATATATAGTCCTAATGGTGGGCTAGGGTTTTGAGTGGGTTGGGCTTGAGCCTTTATTTGGACAAGCCATGTCTTCAACGTCAATTGGGCCAAACCATAAGCTAAGCCACCAACTAAGCCTAACATTCATCTAATCCTAAAATGCCTAATCATGCAAGCATATAATAAGATTAACAAAAAGGCCAACGTTTGCCAATAAGTCTTAAATAAAAAGTACAAACATCACAGCTCGAGAAGACAAATTCCCATATGAGCATTAGGCCGCCTCTCTAGTCCTTCCACATGAGGAGGAGTTTCGGTTGGTCAACGTCTCCAGGTTTAGTCTTCCACTTCAAGTCGGCCACGGCATCCTCCAAGTCTTCACACGATCCATAACCTGCAAAAGAGACAAGTGTATTAATTAAATTATGGATTCGAGCATGAGATCATGTAATGGGCCTATGGGGCACAATACAATACCGTTAGAAGAATCTCCAATATATGGTGCATCAGAGAGGAGAGAGAAAGGCATGGAATAGTTTCGTTATCTTTTACTGTTTATTGTTTTACCTTTTGTTTTTCGTTTTCAGTCTGTAAGAACTTTTTCGTTTCTATCCGAGTACTCTTTTCTACGAATATTGGTGTTTCCATTGACACAGAATAGAAAAAGCTTCTTTTCCACCATTCCCAATACTACCCACTGCGAAAAGATTCAGAAATATTTTTTCGCCATATCTGGCTACTCATTCTACCTCAATGGGAAGGTCTCCTTGCTGTGAGAAAGCTCACACAAATAAAGGCGCTAGGACCAAAGAAGAAGACGACCGCCTCATCGCCTACATCCGCGCCCACGGCGAGAGCCCCATTTTTAAAATACCTTATAAAATACAGAAGATACCACAAGCAGATCTACAATTAAAACAAAAAATGGGGCTCTGTTCTAAGTGTGCTCAACTATAATTTCCCAAATATTTCTGAATCTTTTCGCAGTGGGTAGTATTGGGAATGGTGGAAAAGAAGCTTCTTCTATTCTGTGTCAATGGAAACACCAATATTCGTAGAAAAGAGTATTCGGATAGAAAAGAAAAAGTTATTACAGACTGAAAACGGAAAAGAAAAGTTAAAACGATAAACAGTAAAAGATAACGAAACTATTCCATGCCTTTCTCTCCTCTCTGCTGCACCATATATTGGAGATTCTAACGGTATTGTCGTGTAATCACTCCTGTTAAATGGGTTTGGGCTGACTTGGTCTGTTTCTACTGCGTCTACTACGCTTGCCCTTGGTAGCCCAGCTGCTCAATCCGACCTGGAGGCCCTTCTCGTAACACCTCCATTCTCTTTTCTTTCTTTTTTCTAACTTTTCCCCACGTAGAAATTGGCTGAACTCCTGCCATTTCTCATGTCTTCTAGAGAATTCAAGAGGTAAAATTCCCATTTTACACTTGCTTTTACATGAGTCGATAGAAGTTGTGATTTTCTTCCTCAAAAAATTTCGATCGCGGCCGACTGGTTTGCGGTGGTCGGAGGATACGTGTGGCGATTCCGGCGAGGTAAGCGCTTTCTCTGGTTTACAGAAATTTGAAGAGGAGGTTTCTGGATTTTTGGGTGTGATTTCATCCTCACAGAATTGCTTGAATTATAGGGAAGGATTTTAATTCTTTCCATAGAAAGGATGATACGAATCTTAGGAAGGATTTTATTTCCTCAATGTTTGCAGGATATTTTGAAACTTGGGCTGGATTATTTCCATAGATTGTTGATTGTGTAATTTGGTCATAATTATGGATGTTAATTGGATTTAGTTGCTGGTTTCTATTTATATTCGTGGAAGGAGATTGATTTTTGATTTGAAACTCTTACAATATAATCCAATCAATTTAGGGCTAATTGACATCAGATTTAGGAAATTAATTTGATTGAATGCTAATTAGGGTTTAATTGCAAATTTTTGTAGAAATTGAATTCTTAATTTGGGGATAAAATTTTGGTACGTTACAGAAATCCACACGGATTTTCTGCTGAAAATCAGCAAACCCGATTTCCAAATCGGATTTCTAGCTACTTTGACTACTTGATTTGTTTAGAGAGATTGAAATCTGATTTTTAGGGCTAGAATCTGATTTTTCTGTTGTTGATTGGATTGGATTCGGATATCCTTGTGATTTTAGGAAAACAAATCTAGATTACGTTTTGAATTGGATAGATTTGAGGATTTAAATTTTGAATTCATTCGAGGATTTCAAATTTGGAAACCTAACTATTACATAACCTTTTAGTTATAACCAGGCAAAGCAGAACTTGGTTCGAAAATTTCGATTGATTTCCTTCATCTTCTTTGATATTCTCTTTCGCTCTAAGGTATGGATGTTGTTTTTGGCTATTTTTGATTTGATGATGCTTTTATTGCTGTTTATGCCAACGAAAATTCGAGCTATTAACTTTGCTTTACTTGATCAATCGTTTATTTGATTTTTCTGAATCAATTTTTTTTTGGTACTGAATATAACGACGGTTGAAGGAAGAAGGGAGAAAATTTGTTGATTTCGTTGGTTTGTTGGCTGATACTCACTACTTTTTTAGTTCTTTCGGATTCGTAACTAAGATCGATTGTAGAAATTAGAGAAAAACAATAAAGAATTGTTTACTTTTTCCACGTGAATCAGATATTTACGAATTTTGGGTTGATTTTCTCCTTTTTGTTTACTGTTCCTGATAATCTGTCCACTTATGGTGGATTTAATTCTATGAAAATCCCTATTTAGGATAAATCTGAGCTAGCCAGATTAATCTTAAAACTATTTTGCTTCTGTCCACCTGTTTGATATCCTCCTGGTGGTGGTATTCGGGTAAATCCATTCCCTCATCTAATACTGAATTTGTCTTTTAATATCAGAACTAACAACCATGGCGCAGAACAAAGGTAAGAAAGGAAAGAACAAGAAGAGGGGAAAGAACGAAGCGGACGATAAGAAGCGTGAGCTTGTGTTCAAGGAAGACGGACAAGAATATGCCCAAGTTCTCTGAATGTTGGGTAATGGCAGATGCGAAGCAATGTGCATAGATTGGAACAAACGACTATGCCACATCCGAGGGAAGATGCACAAGAAGGTGTGGATTGCAGCCGGTGATATCATTCTCGTCGGCCTTCGTGATTATCAGGACGATAAAGCTGACGTAATCCTCAAATACATGCCTGATGAGGCTAGGCTTTTGAAGGCTTATGGGGAGCTTCCTGATAACACTCGTCTCAACGAGGGCATTGCTGGTGGGATCGACGACGAGGATGAGGCTGGAGGCGAAGGTTACATCGAGTTTGAAGATGAAGACATCGATAAGATCTAGATATCGGTATTCATGACCTTTAAATATCATGTTGGACTGCACATATTTTGGCTGGTGAATCAACAATATGCTAAAAGTAACATATACTGTTCATGTTTATGTGCTATTATATGCGAGGTTTTTTTTTTTTGTAAAGTTTATGAATAACTTTAGTTTCTGTAGAATTATAATGTCTTTGTTTTTGCCTTTTTTTCCCTTGAGATGAATGAACAAATTGCAGAGTGATATATGAAAAACCTGAGCATATTCTTTAATCTACCCAAATTTTTGTTCTGGAATTAGGGTTAATTGTTCTTCTTTGCTTACTTTTTGAGCCTATCATTGCCAAGAGATCTGCCATTGATGGTTTGAGAGAGATGGGTCTAAATCTTACAGGCAAAGATTTGGAGTTTTTTCATATGTTTTTGCAAGTACTATGTGAATATACAAATTATAAAACAGCATCAAACTTATTGTCCCTCTCACCTAAGTAGAAGACAAAGGCTTTGAGCCATCAACTATGTCATTAAATTAAGTTGTAATTTTAGTTGCTTTTGCTTCAGTTTTCAAACCCTACTTAAAATAAAAGGCTACTACTTGAATTTCTTTGTTTTAGATAATTTATTAGTGCTATCATGTATTTTTTTTTTGTAGTTGTTTTGTACTTTGCTCGCATACTCGATCTTCGCGATTGAACCTGATGCAGAAAATAATACGGATGGGTGTTTGATTAAAAATAGTTGAATGAATTATGTCTACCATAATATATAGTTATTGTAAGCCTTGTAAATCACAATATTATAAGATATTCTTGATAATTTTATGATTTTTATTTAGAATCGATGCAAATTTTCACAAAATCCAACCTGAAATATAATATTGAGTGTTCCGTTTTAAATGACATAAGATAAGAATTTATCATGCATAAACATAGAATAATGTAATTCAATTTAATATCAAACGATCAACTTTGAGATAGATAGACTCAATCTAAATCGAAAAGATCAAAACGATGTTGCATCAAATTGAAATATTTATATTTCTCTCTTATCTCTTAAAGTTCAAACTAATTGTAAGAGCTAATGTTCAAGAAAATTTGAATCAACTTAATTTACTGATTATTAGCTCTAAAAGATGTGTTCCCACCCACACTAATCTTGATAATAGTTTCTCTCTTAATTCAATTCACCTTCAATAGATAGAGATGAACAATGATTTGATTTAGTTCGATAACAAAAAATATCAATTTTAATAGATATGATCCAAAGTCGAAAAGATATGATCCAGATTTCAAATTTGTCTCGGCCAGAGAATCTATCATACCAAAGACGATAAGGTTCCAAAGTTGAAGCAAACCCACCAATACGATATCTCGAAACGTAGTAGAACAACCATTACAAGAAAAATATGAAATTTACAAAGACTCATATGTAATAAATCAAAAAGGAATTGACTTTAAGAGCCAAATGATAATCTTCAAGCCCGAGTCGCAAAAGACTCTGAAAAATCGATTGTAAACGATGTCAATTATTCCAAAAATCAACCAACAACAAGAGACAATCTAAATATGACTAAAATTGAATAAAAGAGACAATGAATTGGCTAAAAACTGAAATAAGCAACGTGATTGAAAGCAACTTAGAACAATCGTTGAAGAGGTAGAACGGTTCAACGTCACCTTCGTCGGATTAAGGACATCGATCAAGGAAAGATGAAAGCTATAACCTAACTATGTCCTCTCTCGAGTATCTTTTTTATTTTTTCTCTGATAATCTCTTTTTCATCAAAATTTATATGCTTTCCTTGGATGTGTTTTGCCCCGCAAAGATGTTGTCTTGGTGATCATGGGTCTACGTGCCAGGTTATCGATGAATTAGACTTGACTTGGAGCCTTGTAGGCTGAAGCTCTAATAGACAATGTTGATGTGTTCTTTGAATAACTTTGTAATATATCTTGATCTTCTTTTGATGTTGGACTTTTAATACATGTAAAATATGTATCAAAATAAAATTTTGTTCATCTCGGGATCTCGGGCCTAGTGATGGGCCCAAGTGGCACGTCATATCACTTTTTTCTTCCTTTTTATTTTGTAGATGTTATTTACTTTGCTCGTATACTCATTCGATAGCGTATTAGACCCTTTAATTTTTATATGTCATAAGGGGTGGGATAAGTTTAGTCTGGTTTGATCTCGATATGAATCGAGCATGATTTAGAATCGAATCGAATTGAAATTGATTCAATGATGGAAAATATTATAATGCGATAAAAGAAAGCCTACTTTTTTAGTCCAACTTAGGTTAGTCTGAGTTGGTTATGGGTCTGATTTTTTTAGAGTATGGTTAGCCTTAGTGGAATTTTGTCAGGTTTGCTCGTTTTTTGCTTGTAATTTCTTCAATAATTACAAATAAATAAATAAATAAATAAAGTGTCTTAATACTGTTTTTGTTTGGTTCTTTCCGTTTTTGAAATTAGAACTGAGAACCTTTTGTTCTAGTAGGTTCATTTGTAAGTTTGGTTTTCTTAAAGTTGGAATTGAACCGAAGGAAACCATGAACCTCGATTCGGTCATTCTAACCAAACTAGTTTCATCATAGAAAAAATAAATCAAAATGTGCCAGCTAATTTTCTTATCCATTCTAATCTACCAGTCCAACTAATTATAATCTACTTTGCATTGCTAAGTTACCTTTAATTTAATCAATAAGAAAGCATGATAATATCAATATGATAGAAAAAAGTTTAAAATCTAAATGTGAAACTATGCTCTCTCAACAAAGACAATATCCACTTTGGGTCGAGCCCCGCAATGATTTGTCTTTGAATTTTATCTTAAAATTCGTCTTATTAATGTAAGTATAGATCTCTACTTATATATCAATCTTCGTATGTTGAATTTAAATGTCCCGAATTGATTAACTTGCCGAAGCGAGCGGGTGCACGACTTGAGTAGAGGAGATGAATGATTCGATAAATAGGTATGTTGACTGTGGGTGTGGTGATATTGAGAAAAGGGTAAAAATCATTTTAACACTCGAAGTATGATATTTTTTTTTTTTAAAAAAAATCCCTCACAATATTAACCATAACAAAACAAACTTTAAACTATCGAAAACCTATAAAAAAATCCTGCACGGTCGACCGATAACCTCCCGTTTTATATTTTACACATAGAACGGGGGACCGTTCTTGTAGTCCCCCATTCTGTCGAGACGTTCTGCCCGTGCAACGCACGTGGAGAACAGGGGACCGTTCTCCAACAACGGTCCCTCGTTCTCTACGCGGGGGATGAGTTAGGGGGTGGAGACCACCCCTCTAGAACTTGCCCCACACGTGCGCGCGAAGGGTCTTTACCCCCAAACTCACCCCTGCATAAAATAGGGGACTGCTCTCCTAGAGTGAGTGGCGACTACATGCTTTTCAGATTCAAGACGAGCTTACGTTTCAAATAAAAAGTTTGATTGATTCTCACAGTTGTTCGAGGAAAATTGAGAATCGACACGCTAAAGAAAAATGGGTGGCAGATTATTTATCTGGATAGGTTCAAAAGTCAACCGATGTGGGAAATCTCTTCCATTATCGAGACAGTGAGGAAGAATTTGACTGTCAACATTACACCCAATACTGCTAGAAGAGTAAGAAGTGTAACTCGAACAATTAATGAAGGCAAACGCGACGAACAATACAAGCTAGTCTGGTCGTACGCAACAAAAATATGTAGATCAAATCCGGGTAGCACATTACAAATACATATATACGAGATGGGGCATGATTCATTGGTATGCCAAAGAATGTATATGTACATGGCTGCTTGCAAGACAGATTTGCTGCAGTACGGTCGCCCTATTATCTGTTTGGATGATTGTCATCTTATGAGATTGTGTCCCGGCCAATTACTCACAGCCGTCAGTATTGATGGCAACGATGGAATATATCTTGTTGTTGTTGCCAACGTCGAAAAAGAATGCCCGGACACATGGACGTGGTTCTTGCAATATTTGAAGCGAGAGTTAAACACTGGATCGGGAGCCGGATGAACAATTATTTTGGATCGACAAAAGGTATAATACATTTCCAATTGTTATTTCAAAATAGGGGCGTTGTGGTAATTATATTGTTTGATGTTGATTATGTTTTTCTTTTCAAATAGAAATGGGGTGTAATTGTACTGTACAGGGCAACCACAATGTGGCATTTTGAAATAGAAATGAGGAAATTACATCAGCTTAGCACAGATGCTCACACATGGTTTCAAGCAGAAGAGCCTCTATATTGTGTTAGTCATGCATTTTCTTCAAATCTCAAATGCAAAATGAGATTGAATAATTTGTGCGAGTCATTCAATGCAGTTGTATTGTCGGCCAAGGACAAATCGATCCTGACCATATTCGAGATGATCCGAAAGTGTTTAATGACTCGCATTGTGAAAAAAATTGAGCAGTTAGCCCAATAAACAGGCCTCTTGTGTCCCCAGAGAAAGAAAAAACTTGAAAAGCTAGAAAGTGTAGCTCGAAATTGGAATGCTCAGCTTGCGGGAGCTACACGATTTGAAGACAGCAACGGCTACAAACAATACGTGGTCGACATGAATACGAGTGTGTGCAACTGCACCAGGTGGGAGCTTACTGGAATCATGTATGTCCATTTCATTCCATGTTTGCATTTCATGAGACTGACACCAAAAAATTACGTGCATCGATGCTATTACCGGGCAACTTATTTGTAGATGTACTCACAGTTTATTCAACCCGTGAGCGGTCCCCAAATGTGGCCTCAAATATCAAATCTGAAGGAACTGATCCCTCCTAGAAGATATCGCCAACCTGATAGGCTGAAGAAGATAATAGTGCGAGATGTTGATGAGCCTTCAAGTACGATAATTAATAGGCGGAACTCAAAGATGTCGTGCGTTAAATGTCGGCAGAAGGGGCACAATAGTCGCACTTGTCATCACCGAGGATCCACTTCAGGCGCTGCTTCTCAAGACAGGTGTATGAGTTTCAACACATTTGATAGGAAACAGATACAATTCAACACATTTCTCTCGTAAACACAGTCATTTTTTTTAATATAGTTTTCATTATGTGCAGAAATTTGCGACGTGCGACCGAGGCAGAAATTATTGATTGTTTAATTTTGCTCTTGGGTCCAATTTTATAAAAATTTCGCTTGAATACATTACTTTTGTATAGAAATATATATTTAAATCATTTATAAATAATTACATATATATTTTAAGTTATTCAAATTATAATTATTTATTGTAGTTTATTTTGCCAATACTTATTTATTTTAGGGTAAATTTCAAAATAACCCCTAAAGTATGGGTATTTATCGAAAAAAACCCTAACACAAAAAGTCTTCGTAGTCAAAACCTCGAACTATCAAAAACTGTTAAAAAAAATCCCGGCGAAGAACCAGATGGAATTGTAACTCGGGGGGTCGATAGCCCATCGAATCCGAAATTACACTAGATTCGGAGGGCCGATTTAAAATTGCGGCCCCCCGCGTCTATTTTTTTCATTTTTTTTATAAATTAATAAAAAGAAATATCAAATCATATTCAATTCAATTGAAATTTGTACCATATGTTCATTACATTATGGAAAGGTAATATAAAAAGTTTCGTGATTTTTTAACACTTTTATGCAAATTAGTGAATTTTTATGCAAATTAGTGACCTCTTTAACTTCAAAAGTCCATAACTTTTGTTACGGGTATCCGATTGAGGCTGAAAAGATATCAAATCGAATCCAGCACAGAGATCTATCATTTAAGACCTTAAATTAATGTCTGAAGAAGAAATGAGGATTTAATTGTTAAAAAAATACCAAATCATATTCAATTTATTTGAAATTTCTACCACATGGTCATTACATTATGAAAAGATGATGTAAAACGTTTCGTGATTTTATAACACTTGTGTGATATATTGTAATTTTGATGATATTATTTTATAAAAAATTATATTAAATCATAACAATTTTAAAAAAATCACGAAGCTTTTTACATTATCTTTCCAAGATGTGATGAATATGTGGTAAATATTTTAAGTGAATTGAATATGATTTGGTATTTTTTAAAACTATTTTAAAATAATGAAGAATAATTCAAGACTGCAGGGTGCCGGCTGCAGTATGCGGCCCCCAGCGATTTTCGGGCGCGGCCCCCTGAATTTTTATGCGGCCCCCCAAATTTTTATGTGGCCCCTCGAATCCAGTGTATTTTTAGATTCGGGAAGCCGCGATTTTAAATCGACCCCCCAAATTTCATGTAATTTCATATTCAAGAGGCTATCGGCCTCCCAAATTACAATTCGGGGGACATGTGGTTCTCAGCAGGGTTTTTTTTTTTTTTACATTTTTTGATAGTTCGAGATTTTGACTGCGATGACTTTTTGTTTGAGGGTTTTTCTGATAAATACCCATATACTTCATGGGATATTTTGGAATTTACCCTTTATTTTAAGTTATTCAAATTATAATTATTTATTTTTTTTAGTTTGTTTTTTAAAAAAACAAACCAAAATAAAATTGAAAAAATAGACATAGTTTTGTTTGTTTTATGACTTACTCATAGCTATCTTCAAACAATTCCTGCATATTCAAATCACAAATATATACCCAACAGCCAGATCCAGTACAAATATAAACTAAATGGTACTACAGAACAAAAATAAAATGACAAACAGATACTAAATAACTAACAGCCAGATCCACCACATAACTTAAAGTAAATGACAAACATAAAGTAAAGTGCATTACAAACTAAAATTAAAAGTACATTAACTAAACTACGATAAGGGTGAGACATCGTTGTTATCGCCGTCTTCACGCCAACGCTCGAAGGAGTCTGCGAGCCATATCTGGACCAATCTGATCTCATTCATTCTCTCATCCATCATGTCTCACCTTTCCTCTATCATGTCTCACCTCTGCTCCATCTATCAAGTCTTTGCTCCCACATACTAGCCTCCAAGGGGTACAATGGTAGCCCGGTGGCGGTAGTAGTGGCATCCTCGGTGGCGGTTGCGTCCTCCATCGGAATATTTTGAGATGTAGAGGCTCTGGGATCTTTCTTGAGCATCCAAGACCTGTCGACTTCGACTAGGTCCATCCGAGTCAAATGGGTCCTGTCAAATACATCGATAGAACTGTGTGATCTCATCTGCTCAGTACTGGGAAGATAAAGCTGGTATCGCTGGACGACCTTCCAAATCAAAGTCCGCACAACAGATGCTTATTCTTGGTTCACCCGACCTCATTCATGTATTCTGGGTCGAACATCGTGCCGCTGTAGAGCTTCTCCATGACATAAAGATCCATCCAGTTGACGATATCTCTATGATCATCCCTCGGCAGGAGGGTGTGGCTGATCAGGTTGTGATGAACCCGATCTTTGACGTTCAAATTCTTCGATCTCAGCTTAAAACGAAAGCTGCAATGCCCCAATTGCAGTGGATTTGCCTATGGAACTCTAGTCATTCTGTTGTTATGGTAAAATCACACTCTCGGGAAGCGTGATAATACCTCTCCGCATCTTCTTCGGTAAATCCGAGCAATTCGTTGATAAGAGTTGGAGATACGACAATATCTGTACCGAATAGGTACATTTTCAAGTAGTTCGACCTCCCGGTACTACCCAAGTTCGCATAAAATAAGCGAACAATTTTGTCGCCCTCATGTTGTACACCACGTACAAGGAGATGACGTCAAACATCGCCTTGTTCGCCAAAGACTTCCAACCCTTAAAATTGGCAGTCTTCCTATAAATAATCGAGCGGATTCTCGTATCCCACTCGAACTGCTCTTGACACCTCTGGTTACGAAATTTCATGGACAAATAACCAGGAGACGGTTGCGACACTTGATCTGACGCCCGGTTTGATAGGTCACCTTCGACCATCCAGGGAGCCTTTCAACCAATAAACATTCTTGGGTAGGCCATTTTCGGGTTCGAGGATTTTTTTGGATTTTTGGATTTTTGAATTTTCAGGTTTTTTAGGATTTTCGGTGAAAAAACAGAGCGGATTTAGGGACTTTCAACACGAAAAAACCATCGGTTTGAGGATTTTCGTGAAAAAATAGAGGGTTTTTGGCAATTTTCAGCTCAGCCTTAGGGTTTTGGCTCTGTTTGGGGATTTTCTTAAGATATTTTTTTTTTTTTTTTTTTTTTTTTTTTTTTTTTTTTTTTTTTGCAGATTTCGATGAAAAACGATCGGATCTGAGAATGTCGCCTGCAAAATGCTCGGATCTGAGGTTTTGGACGAGAGAAAAATCGGTTTTTTGAAGAAAAATCGTCCAAATGGGGGATGTCGTCTTTTAACCTAACGCATCTCGGTCCCCCGTTTGAGGGTGAACACCCCTCGCGTATTCTTATAACGGAGACCGTTCTAGCACGGGGTCTCCACCCCTCACGTAGAGAACGGGGGACCGCCGTTGGAGAATGGTCCCCAATTCTCCACGTGCGTTGCACGGGGAGAATGCCCCGACAGAACGAGAAACTGTTCTAACAGTGTAAAATGCAGAATGAAAGTTTATCAGTCGACCGCCATAGATTTTTTTTTATAGATTTTTGATAATTTAAAGTTTGTTTTGTTAAACTTAGTACTGTGATAGTTTTTTTTTTTTTTTTTTAAATAACATATTTAGAGGGTTAAAATGATTTTTAACGTTTGAAAAAGAAGAAGAGAGTGAAGTAGGTTATGAAATGGTTCTGTCGTGTGGATGACAAAAGTGAGAGTCTGTTTGTCTCTTTGGTCCCACCTTTTATGAAAAATTTAACTCCAACCCTTTGAAAACAGCATCGACGGGAAACCCTCGTCTTCTTCTTGGGAACACCTCTCTCTCTCTCTCTCTCTCTCTCTCTCTAGAGTTCGGAGAAAAACCTTTTTATATTCTCTTCTTTCGCTTTGATTATTTCAGTTCCTTTGAGACTTTCTCGCTGTTTCGGGAAGACAACATGAAGAAGAAGAAGCGCAGACCTTCCTGCCAGACAGACTTCTTCGAAGCATCTGAAAATCCTTCTGCCATCTTTCTGCAAATGTTTCTCATGGATATCAGACTGAGTTTTAGCTGTTGAGGAAAACAAAAAGCGTACTTCTCCAGCGGGTAGTTCACCGGAGAATCCTTACCGGCGTACATGGGAAGGCCAGGCATTTATCAATCATCTTTCTTATTCTACTTGAGACTTTGTTCTTCTCTCTTACATAGATTACTGATTATAATGGCGAAAATAGAACTCCAAGTCTCTCTCTCTATATTTTTTTCTTTTCATAAATAGTACAAATGTTCATTTCAGTTTTAATTTTATGGAAACATCTTTTACTATCTTATTTTTCATCCTTGTTATTATTATGAACAAATATAGGATTCATTTAATTCTCGCCTTCTCAATTACGCATTAATGTGTCATTTTTATTTTTCTAGTTGTTTATTGAATTAAAACACTTAGAATAAATGTTATTGTTGAAGATGTGTGCCATTAATTGTATACTTTCCAGATATGGGCAACATTTATCTCAACCTAATCCAATAACCCATTTCAACAAAGTGCAACTAAGAATAACGTTTACTTTAGATATTGTGTTGCATTATTGGTGTGTTGAAATGGCTTTTCACTATCGGCCTTCTATCATCTTTTCTTATTTCTTACGAGTAAAAATACAAGTTCGATCCTTGAAAAATACACTGATTAGAATTGTTAACGAGAGAGGTGCTTCAAAAACTCACCCTAACATAAGACTTAGTGCTAGTTTGGTAATGGATATCTTACTCTTTTAATAATCATTGTTAGTTGCGTTTAATATTGTCCCGTGATTAATTTTTTCAATTAAAGAAAAAAATACTATAAATAAAATTTATTGTGTTGTAGAAATAGATGGTGTGTTGGGGAGAGGGCTAGGGCTTTCAGAATTGTACGGCACGCATTGCGCCCAAAGAGAGTTGATTTGTTGACTTTCAAATTACAAGTACCATTATTCATTTAAGAAATGAAATATTTAATTAAGATTAATTAATTTATAATTAATTATGGGGAATTGGGATTAAGACTTTTGAATGCATGGCTTGGGATTTTGCGCACTACTCCTCCATGTTTTTTTATTAACATTCTCTTTTCACACGTGCCTTCACACGTGCTCATGCATTGTCCTTTCTCGTAAGGGCAAAATATATTAGGCTAAATTTATTTTTAATTTTTATATTTTGAAAAAATATTGTGAAAAACTTCAAATAATGTGATACAACACCTTAACCAAGCATATATATATCACTTTGTAACATCTTCAATCATTCTATTATAAAGTTGTCCGCTTTGAATCGAATTGCGCACCGTTTTGTTCTTGAAGTTAGTACAAAACATGTACTAGATATAGAGGATAACTGTTGTAAAAATGAAAATACTTCATCTGAGGAAATTCTCACTCCAAATAAGGAAAGAAAAGCAGCTTCAAGTTGATATTAAACGCGATGTAGATGACGTGTTTCAACGATTTAGAAGCTAAAATTTGGACAACTCGCCAACTTATTAGTGAGAAATAATTCCTCAAAATTTTAGGTCAAAATTCCAAATGAAATAACGTTATGCGCTGTTGTTGCACACGAGTGGGTCGAAATTGCACAAAACTTGATAGATTTTGGAAGTGACTTCGACTACAATAAAAATGGCCCCAATGGACAAATCTTGGCTTGATTTTTGGACTACAATAGAATTCTGGATGGAGAATGAACCTTCCAAATTTTTTAATTAAATTATCACGGGAAACAAAGTTATGAACAAACAAGTGCAAACTGGTAGGATTGATGTCAATACACCCTTCCACTTCTTTTGTAACGACCCATTTTTCTAGCAAGATATTATTCGCTTTGGGGATTGGGCCTTAACCCAATATCTTTCCCTCACGGCTTTGATTGGCGAGGACTTCCCAGTCGGTCACCCAACCTGATACTACTCTCGCCGAAGCACTTTTAACTTCGGAGTTCTTATGGGATCCGTTACCAATTGTACTCCAAAACGCGTCTTACTATCTTAGGAGGGTCTCTTTACATATGTTTCATTTTCACATACTTCCCCAAGCGATATGGGATTGTGACGACCCCATTTTCACGACCCGTCACCTTCCGGTTCGCCCGCACGAACGTACCGCCATCCGGGTTCCGGTTCGTGCTGTCATCGTACACATACTTACATATCCGGGTCATCACAATCACCCCCCAGGGGCCCAACGTCCTCGTTGGCCACATTTTCGGTTGAGTACAGGTTCTGATACCATTTGTAACAACCTCTTTTCCCAGCAAGATATTGTCTGCTCTGGGGATTGGGCCGTAACCCAATATCCTCCCCTCACGGCTTTGTTTGGCAAGGAATACCATTTTTAACGACCTCTTTTCCCAGCAAGAATTTCTGCTCTGTGATTGGGCCGTAAACCCAATATCCTCCCCTCACGGCTTTGTTTGCAAGGACTTCCCAGTCGGTCACCCAACCTGGTACTACTCTCGCCGAAGCACTTTTAACTTCGGAGTTCTTATGGGATCCGTTACCAATTGTACTCCAAAACGCGTCTTACTATCTTAGGAGGGTCTCTTTACATATGTTTCATTTCACATACTTCCCCAAAGCGATATGATTGTGACACCCCATTTCCGACCCTCACCTTCCGTTTTCGCCCGCCCAACGGTACCGCCATCCGGGTTCCGGTTCGTGCTGTCTCGTACACTACGTACATATCCGGGTCATCCAATCACCTCCCCCCAGGGGCCCAAGCGTCCTCGTTGGCCACAGTTTTCGGTTGATCCAGGTTCTGATACCATTTGTAACAACCTCTTTTCCCAGCAAGATATTGTCTGCTCTGGGGATTGTCCAACCCAATACCTCCCCGCACGGCTTGTTTGGCAAGTAATACCATTTTTATTAAAAAACGACCCTCTTTTCCCCAAGATATTGTCTGCTCTGGGATTTGGGCCGAACCAAAATCCTCCCTCACGGCTTTGTTTGCAAGGACTTCCCAGTCGGTCACCCAACCTGGTACTACTCTCGCCGAAGCACTTTTAACTTCGGAGTTCTTATGGGTTCTGGTTGCCAATTGTGCTCCAAAACGCGTCTTACTATCTTGGGAGGGGTTCTTTACATATGTTCATTTCCACATATTCTTCCCAATCTGTGGGATTGTGAACGACCCCCTTTTCAACGACCCGTCACTTCCAGTTCGCCCTGCAGACTTACACGCCATCCGGATTCCTGTCTTGCAGCCATCCATACACATACTTCTACAGTCTGGGTCTCACATCTATGGATCTTTCAAATGAAGAAGACCGCACTCGACTTGAGATTTGTGGAATTCTTTCTCCACAAAAATTATGACTTGCTAAGAAGTATTTGAGATGAATTAAAAGCCACTTTATCCAACTCCCACGAATAGACAAATCAACTAAGTATAACACGCATAATCAACCACAAAAATTGAGAGAAATGTGATAGGATTTGCAAGAAAGCAAATAATGTTTATCTTCATTGAAGCTCAGTCTCGGGAGGAGGCTGCATCCGAACTCGGGAGGAGTTCTGTTTCTTAGACAAGGGGAGCTTGTCGTTCTTGATCGTGGGCGAGGGGATCTTGTCATAACACGGGTTTTGGGAGGAACCAACAACAAGGGGATCTTGTTGTTATCTAGATCTCGGGAGAGGTCGATCTAAAGTCGAGGGGATCTTGCAAAAACAGTTTCCTTGGGGAAGTTAGCTTGAGGCGGCGACAAAGATAAGAGGGAGTCTTTATTTGTATAAGTCCGATTGTCTTGTAACTTTGTGAACTCAAAGAAATGTTTTTATATCTGCGCGTGGCCCCGCAGACGTAGGCTGGTTGCCGAACTGCGTTACCAACCTCCTGTGTCATTTATTTCCGCATTTTTATACTGTCCATCATTGCATTAAAAATCAGTGTCACACGAGGATCCTTATGTGACATCACATAACTGATCTTAAACTTTCAGACATATTTATTTTAAGTTTGGGTGATTATAGTTTGCCTTATGACTTTGCTATATTTTGTGATATATTTTAGTTATGTAATTAAAAATTTTTTTTATGCAAGTTTGGCTCATTAAGCGCAGCTCGTTACGCTCGTTGGGCCGGCTCGTTAGACTCGTGGCTCGTGAGCCAGCTCGGGTTGGAAATTTTTTAGTGTCGTCTTGTTAGGCTCGACTCGTTAGGCTCGACAGACTCGTTAGGCTCGACAGACTCGTTAGGCTCGGTGAGCTGGATATTTCTCGGCTCGACTCGCTCGATTAACATCTTTAGCTCAAAACACAAAGTATTAGATAAGGATTAGTACCATTCCACTTATATGGATTAGACGCTCACATTGGGTATTTCTTGTCTTCACATGGCGACCTGCCACAATCGTGCTCCACCCTCACCTTGGTGGCTAAACGTCCTCGTCGTGCACACTTTAGGTTGTGATTTAGCTTTGATACCAACTGAAAGACTCCCAAAAATTCATTTTTTTCCAATTTGAATTTTTTTCCCAAATATTATTAACAATTAGGCTTGATTAAGTCGTTATAAACCCTCATTTTTAAACTATTCTTTGAAAATATCAAATTATTAAACAAGCAGAAACTTTTAACAAAAAAACAACTATAAATAGTTATTAAGAAAATTCAATGTTAATCAATCATTAAATAAATCTCATTTATGCATTCATCACAATTATAAATAATAAGAGAATCAATTTCAAAATCCTTCACCTAATGAAATAATTCCTTAAATTTTATTAACCAAAATTCAAACAGAATTTATTAAAATTCAACAAAAAATCAAATACCAAATATCTTTTAATAATAAAACTAAAGCATAGAATTAAAAATACTCCTCAGCCCCAACAACAATATCTTCCTCTATATGTTCGTCCGCCTCTAGAAAGTTCTTGATCAGCGTCAGTTCTTCCTGATAGAAAAATTCACTTGCATCACAAACTAATTTGAAAGATAAACTCGACAAGTAAAAATATGTGTATATGTAAATTATCGGCATACGTCACCATATTCTATGCTTAAAAGTTACATAATAATTAGAATTTATTTTCCAACTTTACCATGCGTTCAGAATTTGAAAAGACCAACAGTTTCTTATCCTCGTAAGATTTCATCAGTCATCTCATATTTATAATTATATGTTAAGACTTTCATTAATCATGTCATAAATATCATGGTTTTCGGCCAATATAGTCAAAAAAATATTTTCATACTTGTATACATTATGCATTCATCTCCCCTAGTCACCATGATTCCCCCCCCCCCCCCCCCCCCCCCCCCCCCAAAATTTAGCTCTATCAAGCCCTAATCAAGAATTGATTCCCAATTAACCACTAAAGGGACTAATCAACACCAAATTAAGGTCGAGTTCCAATCAAAAACGTATGAAAATTAATCACCTCTAGAAAATCATTCTCTTCCTAAATCATCATTGAATCAGGCCAAAAGGAAGGACAAGTTCGAATCATTCTTTCTAAGGAAATAACTGAAACACTTTCTTAAATTGAATTACCAACACCAAAACACAGAGCGCTCTTCTCTCAAGTTGCAAGAGACAAAGAAGCACCTGAGAGTCATTTACCTAGTCAAAACAACCCTTCGATCACTCTGACCTCCACAAGTTACTTAGACACGGTCGAGTTCCACTGAGGAAGCTTCAGCTCCACTCTGAACGGGCGAACGTCATTATGTGAAGACAAAGAGGTCGTAGTGTGAGGGTCCAACTCATATAAATAGAAGTGCACAATTCTACATCATTTGAGATAATGAAAAATATATTATTTATAAGTAGAGTTATTTTTTATATCTAGTACAACGCGTTTTGGTTCATTTTAAGAACAAAATTGTGCGAGATTCAGCAAGAAATGAACAATTTTATATTAAGAGTACT
>CM039513.1:38779081-38913204 GCA_022432975.1 Begonia masoniana
CTTCTTTTATCGTCGATTCTGGTGTAGGGATTGAACTATGTGGCAGCGTTGTTGCTACTCGTGATGAAAACAGAGGAAGACGCTTTCTGGATGCTGGCGGTGCTTCTAGAGAATGTGTTGGTTAATGACTGCTATACGACTAACCTATCTGGATGCCATGTCGAACAAAGGGTGTTCAAAGATTTACTCTCTCTCTCTCTCTCTCTCTCTCTCTCTCTCTCTCTCTCTCTCTCTCTCTCTCTCTCTCTCTCTCTCTCTCTCTCTCTCTCTCTCTCTCTCTCTCTCTCTCTCTCTCTCTCTCTCTCTCTCTCTCTCTCTCTCTCTCTCTCTCTCTCTCTCTCTCTCTCTCTCTCTCTCTCTCTCTCTCTCTCTCTCTCTCTCTCTCTCTCTCTCTCTCTCTCTCTCTCTCTCTCTCTCTCTCTCTCTCTCTCTCTCTCTCTCTCTCTCTCTCTCTCTCTCTCTCTCTCTCTCTCTCTCTCTCTCTCTCTCTCTCTCTCTCTCTCTCTCTCTCTCTCTCTCTCTCTCTCTCTCTCTCTCTCTCTCTCTCTCTCTCTCTCTCTCTCTCTCTCTCTCTCTCTCTCTCTCTCTCTCTCTCTCTCTCTCTCTCTCTCTCTCTCTCTCTCTCTCTCTCTCTCTCTCTCTCTCTCTCTCTCTCTCTCTCTCTCTCTCTCTCTCTCTCTCTCTCTCTCTCTCTCTCTCTCTCTCTCTCTCTCTCTCTCTCTCTCTCTCTCTCTCTCTCTCTCTCTCTCTCTCTCTCTCTCTCTCTCTCTCTCTCTCTCTCTCTCTCTCTCTCTCTCTCTCTCTCTCTCTCTCTCTCTCTCTCTCTCTCTCTCTCTCTCTCTCTCTCTCTCTCTCTCTCTCTCTCTCTCTCTCTCTCTCTCTCTCTCTCTCTCTCTCTCTCTCTCTCTCTCTCTCTCTCTCTCTCTCTCTCTCTCTCTCTCTCTCTCTCTCTCTCTCTCTCTCTCTCTCTCTCTCTCTCTCTCTCTCTCTCTCTCTCTCTCTCTCTCTCTCTCTCTCTCTCTCTCTCTCTCTCTCTCTCTCTCTCTCTCTCTCTCTCTCTCTCTCTCTCTCTCTCTCTCTCTCTCTCTCTCTCTCTCTCTCTCTCTCTCTCTCTCTCTCTCTCTCTCTCTCTCTCTCTCTCTCTCTCTCTCTCTCTCTCTCTCTCTCTCTCTCTCTCTCTCTCTCTCTCTCTCTCTCTCTCTCTCTCTCTCTCTCTCTCTCTCTCTCTCTCTCTCTCTCTCTCTCTCTCTCTCTCTCTCTCTCTCTCTCTCTCTCTCTCTCTCTCTCTCTCTCTCTCTCTCTCTCTCTCTCTCTCTCTCTCTCTCTCTCTCTCTCTCTCTCTCTCTCTCTCTCTCTCTCTCTCTCTCTCTCTCTCTCTCTCTCTCTCTCTCTCTCTCTCTCTCTCTCTCTCTCTCTCTCTCTCTCTCTCTCTCTCTCTCTCTCCCCTCGGAAATGTCTTAAAGCTTAGTGATGGGTATTCTTTTTCAGACAACTCTGCGCGTATGGGACGTGCTGTTCTTCGAGGGGGCAAAGGTTCTATTCCATGTAGCTTTAGCGATCTTTAAGGTAGCCTCGGATGAATCTTCGTAAGTATATAAAATATTAACAAATTTGTATTTATTGTCTGACGGTGTTTTGGAAATGCAGATGGATGAAGAGGAGTTGCTTCTAACTTATCACGTAGGCGATGTCATCAACATTCTACAGAAAACCACCCATCACCTCTTCGACCCCGACGAATTGTTGACAGTAAAAAGCGCTTTCCCTTTCATCTTTTTTGTCTAGTTTTCACCATTGTAGTTTGAGGTTTTATCAACGAATCCCCTGCAGGTGGCATTTGATAAGATTGGTTCAATGACAACCACCACCATATCAAAACAACGAAAAAAGCAGGAACCCGCCGTTATGGCCGAGATCGATCAGAGATTGAGGAGACTAAACTCTGTGAAACTCGATGAGAGTAACAATTCGACCCTTGCAAGTTGATCGATCTAGTTATGTTTGAGACGAGTTTTTTTATTTTTTCCCTTCCGTGCCTCCCAAAACCATTTTGGGGAGAACCTACCATTATTCGCGATGTTGAAGGTGTTTGAAATGTAAATTATGAGATGGTTTTGTAAATTATTGCCGACTCTGCAAACGAGGGCTTGACTGGATTTGAGCAGCTCTGTAATTTTGCTGTAATCCCTGTTAATGAAATGAAATTTATTCCCCTGTCAAGTTTTTTGTGGTCTTCTGGCGCCGGAGCTGGCGCCGGAGCTGGCGCCGGAGCTGGCGCCGGAGCTGGCGCCGGAGCTGGCGCCGGAGCTGGCGCCGGAGCTGGCGCCGGAGCTGGCGCCGGAGCTGGCGCCGGAGCTGGCGCCGGAGCTGGCGCCGGAGCTGGCGCCGGAGCTGGCGCCGGAGCTGGCGCCGGAGCTGGCGCCGGAGCTGGCGCCGGAGCTGGCGCCGGAGCTGGCGCCGGAGCTGGCGCCGGAGCTGGCGCCGGAGCTGGCGCCGGAGCTGGCGCCGGAGCTGGCGCCGGAGCTGGCGCCGGAGCTGGCGCCGGAGCTGGCGCCGGAGCTGGCGCCGGAGCTGGCGCCGGAGCTGGCGCCGGAGCTGGCGCCGGAGCTGGCGCCGGAGCTGGCGCCGGAGCTGGCGCCGGAGCTGGCGCCGGAGCTGGCGCCGGAGCTGGCGCCGGAGCTGGCGCCGGAGCTGGCGCCGGAGCTGGCGCCGGAGCTGGCGCCGGAGCTGGCGCCGGAGCTGGCGCCGGAGCTGGCGCCGGAGCTGGCGCCGGAGCTGGCGCCGGAGCTGGCGCCGGAGCTGGCGCCGGAGCTGGCGCCGGAGCTGGCGCCGGAGCTGGCGCCGGAGCTGGCGCCGGAGCTGGCGCCGGAGCTGGCGCCGGAGCTGGCGCCGGAGCTGGCGCCGGAGCTGGCGCCGGAGCTGGCGCCGGAGCTGGCGCCGGAGCTGGCGCCGGAGCTGGCGCCGGAGCTGGCGCCGGAGCTGGCGCCGGAGCTGGCGCCGGAGCTGGCGCCGGAGCTGGCGCCGGAGCTGGCGCCGGAGCTGGCGCCGGAGCTGGCGCCGGAGCTGGCGCCGGAGCTGGCGCCGGAGCTGGCGCCGGAGCTGGCGCCGGAGCTGGCGCCGGAGCTGGCGCCGGAGCTGGCGCCGGAGCTGGCGCCGGAGCTGGCGCCGGAGCTGGCGCCGGAGCTGGCGCCGGAGCTGGCGCCGGAGCTGGCGCCGGAGCTGGCGCCGGAGCTGGCACCAAGAACAAATGGCCATATAAAATGGTCAACATGACCCGTATTCTCATACATAAATCCATATCAATGAACCAAACATGAACAATACAATCTCATAATGTAATTGAAGATTTAAATAAAATCAAACGTTTCAAAAGAACAAGACCAATCCACTTGAAATGGCAAAAACCAGTTGAATCCAAACTCCCCAGCTCGCGACCCTGGTAGAGAATGAACCATTTCGCGAGGAACTTGGGGAAGTGCTGTTATCTCCGGCAACTGAAGATGGAGAGTCGGCTGCCGGAGTAGTATCCGGAGCTGGCGCCGGAGCTGGCGCCGGAGCTGGAGGGATATCAGTTCCAAAGATGGCCTCAGGCAGAAGAACACCATCTATCTGATAAACAGCAACAGGATCAGTTGAATGCACACTACTACTCACTTTGGTATTCGTCCAGCCGGAGCTCAGGTGAATGGTGCCGGAAACATCAGTGAAATTCAGAGTGTATTGCCCTCCGGCAAACGTAGAAATAGGATTCTGTTGACTGAGATTCTTAAACTCAGCCAGAGAGTAGAAATGGGTCAATCCATGGAAGAGAACGAGAGATTTAGCTGCTCCCGAGTAAGATTTGAAAGAGAAGCCTTCTTAAGTGAGGTGAAAGCACTATCTTTTGGTACAAACAAAGTTAATCCTTCTTCAGGTGTCGTTTGCTTGCTTTTGGAAGGTTTCGATAACTTTTGTGGATTCGAGATAGCTTAGGAAAGTGTGGAATGGCCCAGCCACTGTGAGTAAATCCGTCAGGTTTACATAGCCCGGAGCCGGAGCAGGTGCCGGAGATGGGGTCGGACTGATTGAAGGAGGACTGGCAGTTTGAGAGGATGATGATGAAGCAGATAAGAGCAGAACTGCAATGCTGATCATGAAACTCATTGAAAACTCCATTTTTTTTCCTGCAATGGAGTAATAAAAAGGAAAATTCCACATAAAAAAGGCCTGCCATTGATATTAAGTACTAATTTAGCCAAAGAAGTAGACAAAATCATGTTTTCAGGCTCATTTTCAGAACAAAATTCCAAAAAGATATCAAGATCAAAGCTTTTCCGGATGAAAGTAAGAAAAAACTCTGTTTAATCCCAGAATCAATTTATTTTAAGCAGATAGGAGCAAAATAGAAATTTTAACCCTGAAACTCAATGAGAACTCCTTTTTTTCCTGCAATGAAGTAATAGAAACAAAAACCTTTCAAGTAATTAGGTTTGCCATTGCCATTGATATGGATTTCTAAGACTTTGTTACTTGCAGGCTAATTTTGAGCCTTGAGGACAGATCAAGATCGAGCTTTTGACAACGAAAGTAAGAACAGAACATAGTTTTTTATAGCACTGAGTTTGATAGAGGCCCAAAACCAGATCTCTAGCAATATTCAAAAGATCGGAGGAAAATATACGAAATGCAATGAAATAGTACACAATATGAACACCTCAAAAATGCTAGATCTCCTAAAAAGAACCACCGTGAAGAAACCTCCATTTTCATGCATCAAACCAAAATGCCAACCAAAAACATCTTCTTTTCGCTTATTTTGTTGAAGAGTAAGAACTAAAACTACACTCGTTTACCAAATGTGCAGAAAGACAGGAGAATGACGCAGATCTAGAATGGCTTGTCGAAAAATTACACCACCCACTTTACCCAAATAGATAAATAGCTTTAGAATGGCAAATGGTCGTCAAAATCTTGCTATGGCAGCACTTGGAATCGAAGTAAGCAGTAGTAGCAGTACAGAGACCGACGAAAGTGGCCTTACCGATAAAAATGGCGGTGTCGGTGGGCGGCGGTGGATCTGAATAGAAGAGGACTGTATTATTGGTTTGATAAAACAATGAGATTGGAGGGAGAGCCAAGCGGAGAGATTTAAAGGTAGGAGAGTAGGTAAAGTTTACACATAGAAGGTTGTTTCAAGACCAGAAATGGGTTCTCCCTTGAATAAAGGCCAAGTATGTTTTATTTGTTAAGTTTTCTTCTCGTTAACCATGGCTTCTTAAGGTGGCCTTTCTACATCCATCCTCATCCCACTTTCGCAAAAACCATTTATCCCATCTCTTCATTTTCCGGTGAATATAATATAAAAATTGGAGCTTTTTTCTACCAAACATCAACCCAGTTTCATTTCGTCTAATTTTCTTTTCTGCTGTCTGTCACTGACTTGCATAATGGGTATTCATTTCTTGATGATTTCTCAACTAAATTGTGAAATTGCAATGGCCAAACTCACAAGTATGCTACAATCTGTGCTGGGTTTGTTGCAAAATTAGATTTTGACAACTTTTTGTAAGCATAAAAAGAAGAATTTGGAAAGGTTTTCAGAAATGGTTGGCGAAGGAGTTGATGATCATTTTGAGGGGATAAGTTGGACGCTGGGGTGGGTGGGACAGAGTTGATAATGGATGATTAAGGGCAATAATCAGGGGTTAGAAAGAAGCTAAAACACAGCTGGCGCCTGGCTTAGCAATCATTGCCTTTGCCATTTGCCATTTGGAAATATGAACTTCATATAAGTTGGCTTTTTTAATCAGTAATTAAGTTAATTAGTCTGAGTTTTTTTTAAATTAAACCTTAAAGTTTCGAATATAAAAAAACCCTCAAAGTATCGAAATAAGCAATTTGAACCTCGAAAGAGGGGTGAGGTCGGCCGATCTCTCCAAAGAGGATGGTCGGTCCAGCTGGACCGGCCGGCCCGTCTCTAAAGAGAAATTTTTTTCTCGTTTTTGAGAAGAGGACGACCGGTTCAATTGGACCGATCGTCCCATCAGCATAAAATTTTCTTTTTTTTTTACAGTTTGAGAAGAGGACAGTCGGTCCAACTCCTAAAGACAACCTGTGACAAAAGTCACGGGTTTTTCCCACAAGAGGACGACCGATCCAACCGCCTATATAAAGCCCTCCTCTTTTTTCAAATCATACCAAACTTTCAATACTCTCTTAACTATTTTCTTGTTCCAGTGATATTTCTCCACGTTCACTTGCTAAATACGAAGTTTTTTTTTTTAAATTTTATCATTTTTTTGGATTAAAAAAAAAAACTCATATATAAAGTGTTGACTTTCAATACTCTCTCGAATATTTTCTTATTCCGACGATATTTCTCTGCATTCACCTGCTAGGTACGAAGTTTTTTTAATTTTATCCTTTTTTTTTTGCTGGATTTAAAAATAAAAAACTCATATATAAGGTGTTATCGAGATTAAGTGGGCCCTCTTGGTCACCCGCGACCTTGGCTTTTTAGAGAATTCCGCTCCTGTGTCGTGGGACTTGAAGCATCTCGATAGGGCCGCTACCTGTGCTGTGGTTGATGCCCCACCCGAGACTCCAACTTGATAATGGTGTCAAATTCACTCTATTGTAAGAAAGAGGGACAGAGTCACCTTAAAGTAATGGTTCGATCACCAGGGACTGAACCTAATGATCTGTGGCCTATAATGTATTTTTTCTTCATTGTATTTTTTTTTTATTTAAAATTATCTTAACAGTTTTTATCTAAATTTTAAAAATATGGAAATTTTATTTTATTTTTATTTATTTAAAGATTCTAATATTTTTTCTATATTAGCGACGACTATTTTCTTGCTCCTGGCAATATTTCTCCGCGTTCACTGACTAGGTACGAAGTTTTTTTTCTATTTTATTTTTATTAGATATTTATCTATTATATCCTAGATAATTAGATTGCATCTGTTATCGTTTCTCGTACTACGTATTAAGTGGTGTAATTGTACTGTGTAAGTAAGTTCTGTCTATGAGACTGAGTCTTAAGTGAGACCGTTTGTGACCCCTCCAGTCTTTTCTAGGAACTGACTTGAAAAGGTAATTATGTCTAGGAGATTGTCCAGTACAATCTTTCTTGGGAATTATCCTGATCAGTACTCTCCACGTTTTAATTTTTGATATAATTACTTTTATAAAATGTCAAGTACAATTAATTTGCGACGACCATGAATTCTGATTCAAGTGTGATTATTTATTTAAATATTTATAATATTTTTTTCTATATTAGTGACGACTATGGATTCCGATTCAAGTAGATCAGTTGATTTAGACGAGAGATCAACTAGTGATGCCAAAACTGATTGGTATTCGGAAGGCATGCCTGCATATAGTGATCTACGAGTATTTGATCAGACAGATGCAAATGAAAAAATATTTGTCTATTCGACCTCTAAAACATTGGACAATGAGCTTCGAACACCGGTTGTCTCAGATGACGAAGAAGTGGAAAGCAAACCGGTAAGAGAACCAATCGCAATGAGATTTTTTTTTTTGGTAGACAATATGGTTCTTTAGATGAAATTAAAGAAGAAATACACGAATATCTTTGAAAAATGGCTATGGTATAAAATTCACCAAAAATGAAAATAGGCGACTAACGACTGAGTGTGTGGATAGATGTGGGTGGCGACTTCATGCTTCGAAGATGCAAGACGAGCTTACGTTTCAAATAGAATCGTTGGTCGATTCTCACACGTGTTCAAGGCAACTTGAGAATCGATACGCTTCAGCGAAATGAGTGGCGAATGAGTATCTGGATAGGTTCAAAAGTCACCATACATGGGACATCCCTGTAGGACCTTTATTGTCTAAGAGGAGGTGAATTAGACTTTTCTCTCCTAATCGAGTTTACTTAGTACAATATAAATTACTTAAAATATTGTTTACTGATTCAAAATAAACACAGAGAGAAAAAAAAATAACACCGTGATTTTTACGTGGTTCGGCCAATCTTGCCTACATCCACGCTTCAAGGATTCCCCCTTGAAGATTTACTACTTCTCTTCTACGAGAAATCTTGATTGGACTTCACGGGCACCAATCAACTGCCTTTTACACTTCGATTGAACTTCACGGGCGTCAATCGCTGCCTTTACACTTCGATTGATCTTCACGGGCGTCAATCGTTGCCTTTACACTTTTTACAAGATGAACAATGTAGCACAAAACTACACTCTCAAGTTTTGATCTAGAGAGGTGTAGAGAATAGAAGAAAATTACAGGCGTGTGAGCTCGCAAGAGTTGAGAGAAAATTTATCAAATCAGCAAAAGTTTTTGTCTCGAGCTTCTATTCTTCCTTTTATACTGGTTATTGTAATCTGCTTCTCATTCAGCCGACTCTTTGTTTTTCGTACTGAAAATATGACCCTTTTGAAGAGTCCGTACGTAGAAAACTAGCCGTTGAGTTCTGGAGTCGCTATCACTCGCGGCGGAAGACTTCTTGATTTGGAAGATGTTATATTAGTGGATGAAGTCTTTGTTAGAATGACATTGATCTTCAGAAGTATCTTCATATTGGACGACTTCGTGATTTGGAAGATGTTATATCGAAATTGCTTTCGGCAGAATATTTATTCGGTCGAATTCACTTTCAGAAGATGTTCTTCTAGCGGACGAAATCTTTGTTCGGATGACTTTGTTGTTCGTTCGACATCTTTATTTGTTTTGGACGACAATGATTTCAATAGACTCTAAATCTGGACGATGTTGATTTCGGATGACTTTAGAATCTGGACGACGTTGATATCGGATGACTTCTAAGTCTGGATGATAAAGCTTTCTGTTGACTTCTAAGTCTGGACGACAAAATAATTGATTCCGCAATCGGTCGACTTTGCTGTTCGATTGATATATCTGGCAAATGACTTAAGTCTGCTTTGACATCGGTCGATGTTCCTTCAACATTTTGCATACACCAAACTTGACTACCAACATTTAACCAAAATCGTTAGAAAAATATAATACTCTTTTTAAAGGGCATTCTCAAACAGATACTACAACTATTAATAACATTTATTTCTAACATTCATTTTATATGTATATATTTCATATTAATCACAATCATAAAAAATATAGTTATACTTAAGCACAGTTTAAATTAACAATTTCCGCCTTTTTTATGATGACAAATATAAAGTGATTAAGTATATTCTCCCCCATAATAATCTCACAATAATCTCCCTACTCCCTCATATTGTATTCAATCAATCAACTTCATCAACAAATATCCATCTCCCCCTTTGACATTATCAAAAAAAAATATAAACCAGCAGGGTAATGTCATTCAACACAACACAAGGGAGAAAAAAAAAATGAGAACGAGTGAGAAATAAGTCAATGATAAAGAATGATAAATGAATGAGTAATCTAACAGAGTCCTAAGAATCTAAAGGAGCGATTTGATAGCATCCTAGTTCATGCGAGAGTAGAAATGACGCGCAAGGAATATAGGAGGTTCATCGTCATCGGACAAAACAACAACAAGAGAGGCAGAAGGTACACTTTCTCCATCAACTGCATCCCCTGCATCCCCAGCATCTTCCATAAATGCATCGTTATCCTGATCATGAACAAGAGAAATAGGAGAAACGGGGGGAATGCTTTCTTCAACAACAGCAACCACAGTAACCTCTGTGGCAGCCCATTGGTGTATCATCAAATGGCTCGCTCTCCTCGACAAATTCAGCCAGGACAATGACAGCAGAACCAGCACCACCATCAGCAGTCCCTTGCTGATCAACAAGGGCTGGAACACTCACTGGCTCGTCCAGATAAGCAACACCATCTTGAGCAACAGCAGCCTCTCCAGCACTGAGAGAGTCATCCAAAGGCACAGCACCCAAAGAATCAACTGAAGTACCGGGACGAGCTGGCTCAGGATTTTCTCCACTGGCATCCAAAACCTCATCCTCATGAGAGGGCTCATCATCACTCCTAGTCAAAAGTGTACTAAGATCTCCAATATTAGTGATGACTCGGTCAGATTCTCGCTGCACTTGAGCTACTAAATGACTTGAATGGAATCGAAAGGAAGAGATAACATCATCAAGGACTTTACTTTTATCTAAATCCGCTTGATCAAAACGATTGTTGAGTCCTTGAATGGCAGCTGCGAGATGCTCGAGTTGGGATAGGACAAAGGCTTCAAACTGATCTTACTGGGAGAGATACATGGACTGAAAGAATTCTTGACCAGTGCCAAGGCTTGCGATACTTGCGCGAAGCTTATGGTATTGTTTCTCAGAAATAGAATTCCTCACTGGAGAAGTGGGAGGACCTTTAGTTCTAGGAGGAACGCGAGCAGTTGATGAAGGAACTGGAGTTGGAGAGGGAGCAAGAATTGGACTGGTTGGAGGTGGAAGAGTAGCTGCTTAAACTTCCGAAAGATCAAGCAGAAAATCTGGATCATTAAAGCCCTCGGTAGCTAATGGGAGAAGGTCGAAGCAGGCTGGAGGAGCTTAAATGAGAGATCCCTGAACCGGAGAAGGATCAAAGGAGGGAATATGAGACTCTTCTTGAGGATCAGACTCTTCTTCATCTTCCTGGGAATATGAGACTCTTCTTGAGGATCAGACTCTTCTTCATCTTCCTCCATCAAAAGCACTCTACGCCTCTTTCGTGGTGCTTTGTCAACTAAAGCACCTTGCTGATTTCTTTCAATCCCCATTTGCAGCAAGGTGGAAACAAAAAAAAGATCAGTGTTCTTCATTGAAATTGGCTCGTCTTCAGCTGGCAGTTGAACACCAAATCTATAGAAGATCTTCATCAAAAGAAGATTATAGGGAAGAGATTTTGAAGCTGTCTTGACAACTTGGAGCATCCTTCTCAGAATTATGTAACTAAGGTGAAATGGTTCTTTATGGAAGAACCTAGAAAGAATGAAAACATCCATTCCACTGATATGGTCATGATGTCCATCTATGAGGAGGATGTTGTAGTTGATCATTAGATGGAAAACTCCGGCCCTTATGTTCAAATCCTTGCCCTTGAGCTTTAGGGAAGTTTTGTGTGGATCCTTTGAAATTTCTTGTGCTAAAGCTTGTCCCTCTGATGTTCCAACGAAGGGAGGATCCTTGGAAGTTTCAAAAAATTTAGGCATGTCGTTCAGAAACTCACAATTGAGAATTTCATGGCTCTTTTCCTGAGACAGCTCTATGTGCCTTCCATACACATAGTTGCGGAGAACAAGGGGTGAGACAGAGTGTTCTAGGTTAGCATAAAACATCCTAATTGGAGTTTCGCAATAGGATGTGCCAAGTTCAAAGAGTCCTAATAATCCCAAATCTTGAAGGGACTTTTCCAGAGATAAACCGTAAAGGATTTTAAAAACAACTCATCTACTTCTAATCACAGGCTTTTCTTCAAAATCTTTAAAGTACTTGTGTAGTGCATCCTCATTGACAAATTGATGAGAAGGCCATTGAAGAGGAGGTGGTTGTACGACAGGTTCAGATTCCACGGGTTGTGCAGTCTTCTGCTTCTTCCTAGAAAAGGTTAACCCGGCACTAGAGGATGATGTCATTTATTAGATTGGAAAGTCAGAGAATGACTGGAGATGAGAGTATAGGCGACAGAGAGTCGAGAAAGTTGAAAGGTTTTTAAAGAATTTTCTCGCTCTGGATGAAAAGTAGGGTTTCAGTAATCCGAAAGCTAATTTAAAGGATTTATGAACAGACATCATCCGATGTGTACATCAATCGTTTTCCATATCGTCCACTTCATAAAATGACACGGTCGATGAATTTTAGAATACCTCATTCCAGAGAGATATAACCTTATTGCTTAGCACACAACGTCGACCGTTTAGGACTTTTCACTCCTAATGAGACCTAAACGAATTCGAATATCACTGAAGGTCTTCTTATCTAAAGGTTTAGTAAAGATATCTGCTAATTGGTCAAAAGAATTGACAAATTCTAAGGTGATATCACCTTTTTGAACATGATCTCTAATGAAGTGATATCTAACCTCGATGTGTTTGATTCTAGAATGTTGGATAGGGTTCTTTGAAATGTTAATTGCACTAGTATTATCACATCTAATCAGTATCTTATCATAGAATAGATTGTAGTCCTCTAAAGTTTGTTTCATCCAAAGCATTTGAGCACAGCAGTTACCGACAGCAATATATTCACTTTCGGCAGTTGAAAGTGCTACTGAGTTCTGCTTCTTAGAGTACCAGGATACAAGAGATTCACCTAGAAATTGACATCTTCCACTGGTACTTTTTCTGTCTACAAGACTTCCAGCATAATCAGAATCGGAATATCCTATTAGATCAAATAAAGTACCATTTGGATACCATAAGCCTAAATCAGAAGTGCCACTTAAGTATTTGAATATTCTCTTGACTGCACTTAGGTGGGATTCCTTAGGGGAAGATTGAAACCTAGCACACAAGCACACACTAAATAGGATATCTGGCCTGCTAGCCGTTAGGTATAATAGAGAACCAATCATACCCCTATACTTCTTAATATCCATACTTATCCCATTTTCATCTTTGTCCAATTTAGTAGTGGTGTTCATTGGGGTTCTAGATGGCTTTGAAGAATTCAATCCGAATTTCTTTAAGAGTTCTCTAATGTATTTTTATTGACAAAAGAAAATTTCATCTGGAGTTTGACTAATCTGAAATCCTAAGAAGAATTTTAGCTCTCTCATCATACTCATTTCAAACTCACTTTGCATAAAAGTGGCAAACTCATCACAAAGTGATACATTTGTAGAACCGAATATGATGTCATCAACATAGATTTGAACTATTAGAATGTCTTTGTCCTTTTGCATGGTAAATAGGGTTGAATCGATATTTCCCTTCTTAAACTTCCTTTCCACAAGAAAATTTTTCAACCTATCGTACCAAGCTCTAGGAGCTTGCTTAAGTCCATAGAAGGCTTTCTTGAGCTTAAATACATGATCAGGTTTGTCATTGACTTCAAAACCTAAGGGTTGCTCTACATAAACTTCTTCCAAGATATAACCATTTAAAAATGCACTCTTAACGTCCATTTGAAAGAGTGTGAAGTTTTTGTAGCAAGTATAAGCTAAGAGCATCCTAATAGATTTTAGTCTAGCTACAGGAGCAAATGTTTCTTCAAAGTCTATTCTTTCTTCTTGGTTGTAACATTTGGCAACTAACCTAGCTTTGTTTCTAACAACAACACCATTTTCATCCAGTTTATTCTTGAACACCCATTTTGTTCCTATAATAGGATGATCTTTGGGCCTTGGAATAAAGAATATCCAAGGAATATTCTAAGATCCGTCTTGGAATTGAATTTTCTCAAATTATCCTTGGTGTTGAGAATGAAACATTTACAACCAAAGGCTCTAAAATACTTAACACTAGGAGACTTGTCGTTCCATAGCTCATAGAGGGTTTTCTTTAGAATCGGTCTTATGGAGACATGATTTAGAACATAGCAAGCTGTGGAAACAGCTTCTGCCCAAAAATATTTTGGAAGGGAGTTTTCATTAAGTATGGTCCGAGCTAGCTCTTGAAGAGACCTATTTTTCCTCTCAATAACTCTATTTTGTTGAGGGATTCTAGGGGAGGAGAAATTGTGCTCAATTCCATATTTGAGACACAAGAGTTCAAATTTTTCATTCTCAAATTCTCCACCATGATCACTACGAATAACAACAATGGTGAGTTCCTTTTCATTTTGAACTCTCTTTCTAAAGCTAGAGAAGGTATCAAAAGTTTCATCCTTTGACCTTAGAAAGAATACCCAAAGGAATCTAGAGAAGTCATCTACAATGACAAAGGCATAATGTTTGCCTCCTCTACTAGCAATATTTGAAGGACCGAAAAGGTCCATGTGAAGCAGTTGTAGAGGTTTGGACGATGTGACAGAATTCTTTGAGGCAAATGAGCTTTTGATTTGCTTACCCATTTGACAAGCATCACAAACTTTGTCCTTGTCAAATGATAGTTTTGGAAGTCCTCTAACTAGATTATTCTTGGAGATCTTAGCTAAGGTATCCATACCTACATGTCCTAACCTTCTATGCCAAGACCAACTATCACCAGAGGATTTCACAGTAAAACACTTCTCATTCACACAATCAATATAATCTAAGTTAATAATATATACATTCTCTTTCATATAACCTGTGACTAATATCTTACTATTCAGACTATCTTTAATCACACAAGCATCAGATTTAAATATTACTTTATATTCTTTATCACATAGTTGACTGATGCTGAGCAAGTTGTGTTTCAGTCCTTCAACTAATAATACATTTTCTATAATCGGATTGGTAGTATTACTTATGTTGCCGATGCCAACGATTTTGCCCTTTTGATTTCCACCAAAAGTAACGTTCCCTTTCTTCTTGTTGACAAAGGATAACTTTGTTGAGTCTCCCGTCATATGCCTCGAGCATCCACTATCGAGGTACCATTGATTTTTTCCGGGAGAGCAATCAACCTGCAAAATAGTAATCAAGTTGTCTTCTTAGGTACTTAAATCTTTTGGGTCCTAGTGTTAGGTTTGGTTCCCTTAGGAACCCATTGTAATCCCCTGACAGATTTAATCTTTCCTAATTTTAGTGGACATTCATAGAATTTATGTCCTACTTCATTACAAGCATGACAAGTGGACGATCTAACAAAGAAATTTTTATAGACTTTCTTTTTATTAGATTTTTCATATCATAACCCTGTCTTGTCAAATGTAACTCTTTGACTACCTAATAGCATGTTCAGGTTCTTGCTCCCACTTGTAAATTTCAAGACTAAATCATTCAACCTATCATTTTGAGTCTTGAGTTCACATTTTTCCTTTTCATGTAAATTACTTTCATTAGCATGCTTTTCGATTAAGTTTGCATTTTCCTTCTTTAACAAGTTGTATTTAGTAAGCATGATGTATTGTCTAACTAAATCATTAAATGTATCAATTAATTCACCATCATCAGTTTCACTCTCACTAGAGGAATGACTAACCTCATCTTCGTGTGCCATGAAACATAGATTGGCGACTTCTTCATCTTCGAAAGAGGTGTCACTTTCACTGTCGTCCCAAGTAGCCTTCATAGCTCTCTTCTTAAACTTCTTGGGACCTTTCTTAACTTGTGGACAGTCGGCCTTCATGTGTCCGGTTTTCCACACTCAAAACATGTGATCTCCTTTTCTTTTTGGAATTTCTCACCCTTTAAAAATCTCCTTCCTTGCATCCTTTTCCGTTGAAGATACTTGCTGAATCTTTTAGTAATGAGGGCTATGTCCTCCTCATCTTCTTCTTCCCCAGATTCTTCTTGCTTACTTGAGGAGGCTTTAAGAGCTATGTTTTTTGTAACGACCCCTCATCCCAGCAAGATATTGTCCGCTTAGGGGATTGGGCCGCAGCCCAATATCCTCCCCTCACGGCTTTGTTTGGCGAGAGCACTTCCCGGAAGGTCACCCAACCTGGAATTACTCTCGCCGAAGCCCTCTTAACTTCGGAGTTCTTATGGGATCCGTTGTCAATTGAGCTCCAAAACGCGTCTTGCTATGTTGGGAGGGATCTCTTACATATGTTTCATTTCCATGTACTTCCCCAAGCGATGTGGGTTCGTAACGGCCCCTGCTTCAACGGAGAAACCACTCCGGCCCAGGTCAGCCCCAGGATCCGCGGAGCTTTACCCACCTCCGGCCCAGGTCAGCCCCAGGATCCGCGGAGAATGGGTGGTTCCTTATCAGTCCGTTGAAAGACGGGTCGTCACAATCACCCCCCCTCGGGGGCCCAACGTCCTCGTTGGCCACATTTTCGGTTGGGTACAGGCTTTGATACCATTTGTAACGACCCCTCATCCCAGTAAGATATTGTCCGCTCAGGGGATTGGGCCGCAGCCCAATATCCTCTCCTCACGGCTTTGTTTGGCGAGAGCACTTCCCGGAAGGTCACCCAACCTGGAATTACTCTCGCCGAAGCCCTCTTAACTTCGGAGTTCTTATGGGATCCATTGTCAATTGAGCTCCAAAACGCGTCTTGCTATGTTGGGAGGGATCTCTTACATATGTTTCATTTCCATGTACTTCCCCAAGCGATGTGGGTTCGTAACGGCCCCTGCTTCAACGGAGAAACCACTCCGACCCAGGTCAGCCCCAGGATCCTCGGAGCTTTACCCACCTCCGGCCCAGGTCAGCCACAGGATCCGCAGAGAATGGGTGGTTCCTTATCAGTCCGTTGAAAGACGGGTCGTCACATTTTTCCTCTTGGAGACTTCCTTTTCTCTGAGGTCCTTATTTTCATTTGCTCTCATAGTTATCTCATGTGTCATGAGAGAACCAATGAGCTCTTCAAGCTTGAGGACTTTTAGATATCTTGCTTCTTGGATGGCCGTCACTTTCAGTTGCCATCCCCTTGGTAGACATCTCAGAATTTTCTTGACAAGTTCTTCATTTGGATACACTCTACCAAGCATTTTTAAACCATTAGTGATGTTAGTGAAACGAGTAAACATAGAACTAATTGATTCATCCTTTATCATGGTAAATAGTTCATACTCATGTACTAACATACTCATCTTACTTTCTTTTACTTGATTTGTTCCCTCGTGTGTAATTTCAAGTAAATGCCATATTTTTTGTGCACTCTCACAGCCTTGTACCCTATTGAATTTATCTCTATTCAGTGCACAATATAAAGTGTTTATGGCTTTAGCATTTACGTTTAAGTTTCTCTTGTCTGAGTCAGTTAGTTCACAAGCCAATTTTGGGATACTAACTTTTTTTTTCAGTTTTCATAGCTTTAAATAGACCATTTTCTATAATGTTCTATATGTCACAATCCATAGCCTGAATAAAAATTTTCATCCTAGATTTCCAATATACATAGTCATTACCATCGAAAAATTAGGGGTGTGCAAACCGAACCGGAACCGGTGAACCGAACCGGAACCGGTGATTTAGGTTCGGTTTTCACCGGTTTTTAGCATAGGAAAACCGAAGTCCGGTTTGGCATTCCTCAAAACCGGCCACTTCGGTTCGGTTTTCGGTTTGGCTTGGTGAAACCGAGCAAAACCGAAACCGAACCGCTGTTGATTAAAATCATAAAATGAGGATGAAGAAGAGTGAAGAGCGAACTGCGAAGCCGGAGCGAACTGCGAAGTGCGAAGGCCGAAGAGTAAGACCTAGATCCCGATTCTTCAACTGCGAGTCTGCGACTGCGACGGCGAGGCGACGGCGAGGCGACGACTCTACTCTCAGTCTCTGCTATCGAGTATCGAGTATCGAGTATCAACGACGAGTCGACAGAGAGCACCGACGAGGCGACGACACGCGATCAGGCAACCGATAACCGGGTATGTGCTATGCTTTGCATTATTTAGCTCGTTTTTGTGTTTGACAGAGAGCAAAATTAATGATTTTGCTCTCTGTGAACAAACGACAGAGAGCAAAATCATTGATTTTGCTCTCTGTAAAAAAATCACAGAGATATTATGGGATGCAAGTTTGCATAAGAAATTATGGAAGGTATTACATTTACAGATGACTTATATATTTCGTTGATTTTGATAGAAATAGAGATCGATGAATAACCGAGCAGGCTTCAGAATAACCGGGTTTGTTCTGATAATCCATTCGTTGCTTGATTTTGTGTTTGACACAGAGCAAAATCATTGATTTTGCTCTCTGTGAACTGTGAAGTGTGAACAAACGACAAAGAGCAAAACTTGTGTTGATTTTGCTCTCTGTCATTTGTTCACAGAAGAAAAATTGTTGAGTTTGATGGTATTGAATGAAGGACGAGGAATGTTGAAGGAAGAGGCTGAAATTAAAGATTGGGAGGAATGATATTAGATGTCAAGTTGAAGACCTTTGTGTATATTTGTATTTTAAGATGTGTAATGAATTGGATGTAATGTGATTATTGTATTTTCTCCCTTCTTGATTCATATTTCTTTTTTTTTAATTTTCTTCTGTGTTTTGTTTGAGTTAGCTTACTAGCTTTAGCTTTTCTTCTGGGTATCCAGCAATTTAGTGTTTGATTTTCTGTATTGAAAAAAAAAGGGGGGAAAGAAAGGTTTCTTTTCTGCGAAGAACAACTCTCTCTTCCAGTTGCGCGACCATGAATCACTGAAGTGGGGTTTTTTTTTTTTTTCTGAATTGGTGAAATGAAAGGCAAGAATTGGGAATTTTGGATTTGGATCTTTTCTTCGATTGCTTGTGTTATCTGATGAACCTTACTGCTGTTTCATATTTGAGAAGAGTTGGATTTGGTTTTTTGTTGAGTTCCCACGCTGGCTGAAGCAAGGGGAAAGATGTCATAAAGCAGTATATGCAAATTTAAAGCAAAATGATTGTTTTTTATATCTCCCAATTTAAATTTTCATTTTTTTTATTTTTTGGAAAATAGGTTGAAAAACCAAAACCGAACCGAAAGTTTAGGTTCGGTTTAGGTTCGGTTTTGGTATGCTGCAAAACCGGTTTCGGTTTTGTAAGTCCAAAACCGAAACCGATCGGTTCGGTTTCGGTTTTCCCCAAAACCGAACCGAAACCGGTTTTGCACACCCCTACGAAAAATAGGGGTCTAGAAATAGATTGTCCCTCTACGTGTGTGGTGTTTGTGTTGAATGTCATTTCTAGATATGCAACTATTCTTTTAATCACAATTAGACAAATATTAACCTCGCTCTAATACCAATCGTAGGACCGTTATTGTCTAAGAGGGGGGTGAATTAGACTTTTCTCTCTTAATCGAGTTTACTTAGTACAATATAAATTAATTAAAATATTGTTTACTGATTCAAAATAAACAGAGAGAGAGAAAAAAAAATAACACCGTGATTTTTACGTGGTTCGGCCAATCTTGCCTACCTCCACGCTTTAAGGATTCCCCCTTGAAGATTCACTACTTCTTTTCTACGAGAAATCTTGATTAGACATCACGGGCGCCAATCAACTGCCTTTTACACTTCGATTAAACTTCGCAGGTGTCAATCGCTACCTTTACACTTCGATTGATCTTCATGGGTGTCAATCGCTGCCTTTATAATTTTTACAATGTAGCACAGAACTACACTCTCTCAAAGAGTAGAATATCAAGTTTTGATCTAGAGAGGTGTAGAGAATAGAAGAAAATTACAGGCGTGTGAGCTCGCAAGAGTTGAGAGAAAATTTATCAAATCAGCAAAAGTTTTTGTCTCGAGCTCCTGTTCTTCCTTTTATACTGGTGACTGTAATCCGCTTCTCATTCAGACGACTCCTTGTTTTTCCGTACTGAAAATATGACTGTTGTTAAGAGTCTGTACGCAGAAAACTAGCCGTTGAGTTCTGGAGTCGCTATCACTCGCGGTGGAAGACTTCTTGATTCGGAAGATGTTATATTAGTGGATGAAGTCTTTGTTCAGATGACATTGATCTTGAGAAGCATCTTCATATTGGACGACTTCGTGATTTGGAAGATGTTATATCGAAATTGCTTTCGGTAGAATATTTATTCGGTCGAAGTCATTTTCGAAAGATGTTCTTCTAGCGGACGAAATCTTTGTTCGAATGACTTTGTTGTTCGTTTGGCATCTTTATTATTTTTGGATGACAATGATTTCGATAGACTCTAAATCTGGATGATGTTGATTTCGGATGACTTCAGAATCTGGACGACTTTAGAATCTGGACGACGTTGATTTCGGATGACTTCTAAGTCTGGACGATAAAGCTTTCTGTTGACTTCTAAGTCTGGACGACAAAATAATTGATTCTGCAATTGGTCGACTTTGCTGTTCGATTGATATATCTGGCGGATGACTTAAGTCTGATTTGACATCGGTCGATGTTCCTTTAACATTTTGCATACACCAGACTCGACTACCAACACTTAACCAAAATCGTTAGAAAAATATAGGAAAAAGTTTAATTTAGACCCCAACGTATGGGGTCAGTGGCCATTTGGTACCTAACGTATTTTTTTGATCTAATCAAACCCTAACGTATAAAACGTTTGCAATTCAAACCCTCCCGTCAATTTTTCAGTTAAATTTAACAGATGCCCTTTCAAAATGACTAAACTACTCTCTCTCTCTCTCTCTCTCTCTATGAGAACAGAGCCTTTGTTCTCAGAGAGAGAGAGAGAGAGAGAGAGAGAGAGAGAGAAATGGAATGACTTCCACCATTGTTTCTGCAAGTCTGAATTTTGTTGACGGCACTCCTACTTTCTCCTCTGCAACTTTCGGTACTCTCTTCTTCCTTCATTTTTTCTTCATTTAGCTTCTTTAAAATAGACCATAAGAACAACTTCGAAAATTCCTTTTTCATGGCGCAGCTGCAATGGGGCAAAACTTCATAGCAAGAGACATGGGTTTCCGCAACACCGCCGAAGCAAGCAAGCACCAATCCGTCGCCCTAATGTCCACCTCCGATCAATCCATCTTCTACCGCTGCCTCTTCGACGCTTACCAAGACACTGTCTACACCCATTCCAACCGCCAGTTCTACCGGGAATGCAACATCAACGGCACCACCATCGTCATCCAAAGTTCCTTCATATCCCCGATTGTCGATGCAAGGCCAGCAAAACGCGATCACGGCTCAGGGAAAGTTTGAACCCAATCAAAACACGGGCATTTCGATTTATATTCAGAATAATATATTCAGAATAATCTGGGGTCTTTGATTAACCCCGCCGAATGGTTACCATGGGTCGGCGATTCGGCTCCGAGCACCATCTTCTACGCCGAGTTTCAAAATTTCAGAGCTGGGTCTTCGACTGTGAAAAGTGAGAGAGAGGGGTAGTTTAGTCATTTTGAAAGGGCATCTGTTAAATTTAACTGAAAAATTGACAGGAGGGTTTGAATTGCAAACGTTTTATACGTTAGGGTTTGATTAGGTCAAAAAAATACGTTAGGTACCAAATGGCCACTGACCCCATACGTTGGGGTCTAAATTGAACTTTTCCCAAAAATATAATACCCTTTTTAAAGGGCATTCCCAAACAGATACTACAACTATTAATAACATTCATTTCTAACACTCATTTTATATGTATATATTTCATATTAATCACAATCATCAAAAACATAGTTATACTTAAGCATAGATTAAGTTAACAATCCCTTATATTATCGAGACAGTGATGAAGGATTTCATTGTTAACATTTCACCCAGTCTTGCCATAAGAGCAAGAAGCGTAGCTCGAACCCTTAATGTAGGGAAATGCGACAAACAGTACGGGCAACTGTGGTCGTATGCAGCTGAAATACGTAGATCAAATCCAAGTAGCACAATCAAAATTGATAGTAACTCAGTGGGCCATAATTCATTGGGATTCCAAAGATTTTATATGTGCATGGCCACTTGCAAGGCATGTTTGCTGCAGTGCGGTAGACCTGTTATCTGTTTGGATTGTTGTCATCTGAAGGGGTCGTGTACCGGCCAATTACTTACAGTCGTCAGTATTGATAGCAACGATAAAATATATCATGTTGATGTTGCCAACGCGAATCTGAGTGTGCGGACTCATGGACGTGGTTCTTGCAGATACTGAAGGATGACCTAAACACTGAATCGAGCCACGGGTGGACAATTGTTTTAGATCGATATAAGGTATAACGCATTTCTATTTCTTATTTAAAATTTTTAGGTGTTGTAGTAGTTATATTATTTTATGTTGACGTGGTTTTTCGTTCAATTATTAGGGGTTTAAGAAAGCTGTTCGAGATGAATTCGGACAGACCAAACACCGCTTTTGCCTCCGGCATATGTATGCGAATTTCAAAAACCTATTTCGAGGCAGAGCGTATAGAGATGCGATGTGAAATGCGGCAAGGGCACCCACGAATTCCCATTTCGAGCATGAAATGAGGAAATTACGTCAGATTATCTTGGAGGCAGAAGCATATCTTCGACAAAAAAGAGCTCAAATATTAGGCTAGTCGTGTCTTCTCTTCGATTCCCCAATGTGATTTGGGACTCAATAATTTGTGCAATCTTTCAATGCACTTCTATTGTGTAATGGTTTGAAAATTTGTAAACATATAAATTTTATTTTATCAGCTTTAAAATTTAATTAATTATGAAAATTAGATTAAATTTTAATGGTGGTTAGTTGTTAATTAAGCTAGACTTAATTGGCAAATAACTAAAAGCTAAGGGTAAAGTTGTTTTTTGGATGGATAAGGTTGGATAAATTAGTAGATAATCATGCTTTACTATAGAAAATTGTGAGTTGGCATGGCTTCAGCCATTGTTTTAGTGTGACAAAGCAGAGAGAGAGAAGAATAGAGAGAGAGGAGAAGAACGAAAACCAGTGGAGAGAAACGAGGGAGAAACCCACGGGAATAAAGGGAAAAAGGGAGGGGGAGACGTGAGAATCATCAATCCATCCTTTAAGGTAAAGTGATCAATGCTTCGAGAAGAACGTTTTGGCATAGAAATCGTTAGGGTCGGTAGAGATTTTTCTAGGTCTTGGTGGAGCCGACAATTTCGGTAAGTCAATTTTCCATTTAGAGTAAACGATTTATCTCTATTGCATGATTTAGATGAAAATAGTATTATTGATGATTTGATTGAGTTGATTTTTGATATTGGATGATTTAGAGTGTAAATGATGAGTTACAGGGTGTGATTTAAGGGAGAATTTATGAGAAATTTAATAGTATTTGAGATTTACATTAAACAGTGGGTGATAAATGTTTTGATTAAAGGAAGTATAATTTTGATTTGTGAATTAAGGGATGGAAATGTATATGGATTGTGATTAGTGATCACTGGGTTACGTGGAGAATGAAAGAAAATATTTTCTTTTTGAAGAATATGGTGTCTTCAACTGTTGTTTTTTTTTTTTTAACAATTGGTTCATAGATGAATTATATGAGGATTTTAATTGATTGTTGCATTTGCTTTATAAAATTTTAAAGCATGTTTATTTGAAAAAGGAAGTGGTTGTTACTTGAAAATTTGATTGTGCTTCTTGTTATGCACAATATGTATAACTATGGAGAAAAGAGTAGGGGCCTTACGCTTAGTCGTCCCCCTTGAGTTGAAAGTTCCTAAATCTCGCGAGGGTAGTAGGGTCGGGGTACTATAGTATGACCGGTGAAAGCCCAAGAATCTGTAGGGATGTGGTATAGTTATACATGTTGGGTTGAACTTGTTGAGTACATTATTTAACAAATATCACTGATTGTTAAATAATACATTGGAAATTCTTTGATTGATAATTGTAAATGCATAATTTTGTTATGATTGTGCATTAGTTTTAGTATTATGGTGCATTAGTTTTATTGGTTATAATCGATTTCAATAACATGAATTTCTATAGACAGAGTATGATCTTACAAAAAAAAAAAAAAAAGTTAAATGTGTTACTTGGTTTAAATTGGAAATTTAAATTCTTTATGGTAGAATGTATGGTGATTAGTCCTAGGTTATGAGATAGAGTTTAAATTAGTTACTTTATTGGTTAGATTTATTTGTTGGGCCAATGACTCATTATGTGGATATTTCTATCTTTCAGTTATTGGATACGTTCACCAAGGAGGAAAAACCATGGTCAAGGTAGTGCATACTACGAGGCCTAGGTGAAAAAGATCATGGGGTAATAGTCTTGTGGGTTTGAAAAGTCACATGTCGTGTCTACTTGTAGTTTAAATTATTTATGTTGTCACACTCTGATTTGATTGTAAAACAAAAAAATATTTTAATGGATATTTGATTTCTTTGGTGTTTTGATACATCCTATTTTAGGATGCCACGTAGGAAAGAATAAATGAAAGTCGTTTGCGTTGAATTGTCGTCGGTTTGTTGTTGAAGAATTCTCATCTCGAGAATCCTAGCCGTCGGGATCTGGCCGGGGGCCGGGTCGGGTCCTGACATATTGCCTGTCAGAGACAAACCGATTCTGACCATATTTGAGATGATCTGAAAGCGCTTGATAACTCGCTTTGTTAAAAAATTTGAGAATGTGGCAAATTCAACAGACCTCCTGTGCCCCCAGATAGGGAAAAAACTTGCGAAGCTAGCAAATGCATCTGGAAATTGGAGTGCTTGATTTGTGGGAGCTGCACAATTTAAGGTCAGCAACGGATACGAACAATACGTTGTCGACATGAATTTGTGTGTGTGCAACTGTGCCAGGTGGGAGCTTACGGGAATCTCGTGTGTCCATTCCATTTCATGCATGCACAACATGAGAGTGGCATTTGAAAATTACATGCATCACTGCTATCACCGGGCAACTTACCTGCAGATTTACTCACATTATATGCAGCCCATGAGCGGCTAACTAATGTGGCCGTTCGTAAAAGGTATGCACGAAATCCTCCCGCCCAAAAGAAAACGTCAACCTGGTAGGTTGAAGAAGATAAGAGTGTGAGATGTCGAAGACCCGTCAAGCTCGAGAGTTAGTAAGAGGAACTCCACATTGGGGTGTTGTGACAGCCCGAAACCAGAGCCCGTTCGGGGTCCGGAATCGGAGCCATCACTCCAGGACAGTTGACAGGAAAAACGGTGACTATTTTTTTTTTGAACATTTATAAAACTTTTAAACTGGGGGCAGACAGAATTACAGAAAAGAGAAAGACAGAAAACATTACCGACTGAACTTTTAAAACTTTAACCTTAAAGCTTAACAAAGAAGGAAAACATTTCCGGGATTTGGAATCAAAACAGAGAAAAGGAAACAGTTCAAAACTAGACTACAAAATGAATGGCAGAAGGAGAAATGAAACAGTGCAATTGGCAGTAGCAGGAAACAGGAAATGAAGGCGGAAGACTTAAATGACGTCAGCCGGAAGAGGAGGTGACGTCAGCCGGAAGACGTAGTTTTAAACTGGGCAGAAGACTTATGCTGACGTCAGCCGGAAGATATAAATACACCGGGCGGATGACTAAGACATATAACTGGGGCGGATGACAGAATTGACTTTGACTGGGGCGGATGACTGAGGCAAAACTGGGGCGGATGTCTAAGGCATATACTGGGGCGGATGACAGAATTAACTTTGACTGGGGCGGATGACTGAGGCAAAACTGGGGCGGATGACTAAGGCATATTGTAACGCCCCGAGTTCTCTGAACCCGGTTCGTCACACAAAACCCGTGCACGAACTAAAAACTTCATTCATAATTTGAATTAATTTAAATAACTTAGAGTTAAACAAAACCATAAAGTGTTTGGATAATCGGATAAAATGTTCGAGATAAATCGACCAAAAGAAATAAAGGTTTAAATCACAAAACACTATTAAAACTCTAAAGACAACAACATCTGCCGGTAGAAAAATCAACGGAAGAAGCAGACACAGCAAATATAAGACTCCTGCCGATGACGTGGACCTGAAGACTTGGAACTGAAGGACATTTCTCGGCGGGCTGCACCTACCGATGGCGTCAACACAACTTCATCTGCCGATGACGTCAACACAATTTCATCTGCCGATGACGTCAGCACAATTTCATCTGCCGATGACGTCAGCACAACTTCATCTGCCGATGAAGTCAACATGACTTCATCTGCCGATGAAGCCAACACGACTGCACATACAACTTCCACTGCCGATGAAGTCAACATGACTTCATCTGCCGATAGAAATAGGTCTATATCTATCGATAGAAATAAGGCTACATCTTCCGATGCCTTTACCGAAGACATCATCCGATAGAAATTTGGATACACCTACCGATAGACATCCCCTTCCGGTAGGTTCAAACTACTCAACTTCTGCCGACAGAATGCATCTGCCGACAGATAACAAAACACATCCCATCTACCGATAGATTCAGGGCGACATTCTGGCTACTCCTAATTATACAATACAACTCCATTTATGAAAAAGAATCTATTTGCCTTACTGAAATCACTCAGAAAAAGGATTCAAACCCATGTATTCCTTAAAATCCAACAAGTGCAAATCTTCAAATCTCAGCGGAATGCCATTATCAAATAACAAAACTCAATTTGTTCAAAACGCTGATATCACTACTGTTATGAAAACTCGATCCATCTAAAATAAAGCATTGATAATAAAACCTTCACTCCAACAGACATCAATTAAACTGCCCCATCAGCTGCCAGAACATTGTGTGGATGCACTCCTCCAACCCAACTAGCCTTCTGTGAACTCAGTAAACACACCTGCTAAAACTTCTTCACCTACATCACAAAACTCATCTATTAGCCTAATGCTAAGCAAGTAAAGCAATAATGCATGAAAAGCTGAAGACATGTCATCCTAGCATGCAGTTTCTACTTTTCTCATCTCTGTTACATATTCATCGTTATAATCGGATTCCTCTCTAAATTGGGAGTTGAATCACTTCTCCCAAAGTATGAACATCCCTGTCTCATTAGGAGTTGGATTAATTCTCCTAACAGTGAATATATATATACTGATCAATGTTCAGATCCACTTCGAAATTGGGAGTTGGATCAGTTTTCCCAAAGTATGATCCCTGGCTCATTAAGGGTTGGATTAGTTCCCTTAACAGAAAATGTTTCACATAAATCACTTCAGAATGTTCACTTCCTCACTATATCAAAACATGTAAACTCATTTTCGTGTACTTTCAAATATATGATGCATGAAACAGGAAAACATTCAAACACACAAAAATCCTATTGTTCTGTGATGTAGGCCCGAAGGCACAAGCAAACTTCACTTACCTGGATTCCTAGCAAATGCTCGGTTAAGAGCTACCTCGGGGGTTTGGTTCACCTATATTCATAAACAGAATGTTAAACCTTAGTCTAAGCTATTCAGAATTCTAAGGAGTTGGTTTGGGAGTACTTCTCACAGAGCATTCCCGATTAAACTCCAAACTCGAACTACTCTTTCTCACGACATTCCCAAGATATCCACATTGTCCTTTTTCTGTTATCTATTTATCAATACATAAAGAAAACAAAAGAACTTACCTAAATCGAAGGAGGTCGCTGGAAGAAATCAAAGAGAGGTCTCCAATCGCTCTCGGCTAAACTGAGGAGCTGAGAATTCCGAAGAGGAAACAATAAACAGTGGCGGCTAAACCTCATTTACTCTTTCCTTAAATACGATATCCATTGCAAAAATTGACAATTACCCTTATACCCCCACTTAGTTACTCATTAACCTAATTGATATCTCTCCCAATTTCATTCCATAAAATTCACACTTAGAAGATTAATAGATTATTTTAATTCTAATAAACCGGGTGTTACACATATACTGGGGCGGATGACAGAATTGACTTTGACTGGGGCAGATGACTGAGGCAAAACTAGGGCGGATGACTAAGGCATATACTGGGGCGGATGACAGAATTGACTTTGACTGGGGCAGATGACTAAGGCAAAACTGGGGCGGATGACTAAGGCATATACTGGGGCGGATGACAGAATTTTCAAGGCAGAATTTGACAACTCTTTAACAGAAAGACATACCAACGGAGAGCAGAAAAATAGAAAACATAAAATCTCAGATTCTCAAACCAATTCAAAACATGGTTCTCGAACACAACAGAAGGCATAACAGGAACTTAAGAAAGATCACACTACATGGATAGCTCTAAAACCAGAAACTATCCATGCACAGACTAAGAGAAAATATTCCAAACAAATTCTAGAATACTTCAAAACATAATTCAACTGTCAAATACAGAGGTTTTAAACATCAATACAGGTTCCATACATCGTTTTCCACAAAGTAGTACAGAACTGGAGCTACATTTCAAATGTTTTTAGACTTCAAAAGATGGTACAATATTGGACATAACTTCAGAAAACTCATTCTCACAGGATTAACTTTTGTCTGACTGCAGCAACCAAACCCCGTGAGCCCGATCCTCCAACTACATCAGCTCGTCAATTTGAGGCACAAGGTCCTCATCTGGAGTATCCGTACCTACAACAGGGAGTTCATCTATGAGCCTAGAGCTCAGTAAGAACATACTAGAATGCAGTGTGCATATGCTATGCATGAACATTTTCAAATACATGAACATTACATTACATTACATTACGTTTCACTGGACAGGAAGGTATAAGTGAGAAGAGGAGCTGGCGCAACAGGAGTACATGCCACAACAGGACATAACAGGAGTACATGACAGGATGTCAGTCCTCGTCCACACTTAACCATACATTACATTACATTTCACTGGACAGGAAGGTATAAGTGGGAAGAGGAGCTGGCGCAACAAGAGTACATGCCACAACAGGACATAACAGGAGTACATGACAGGATGCCAGTCCTCGTCCACACTTAACCATACATTACATTACAGGTTTTATCTTACTTAACTTCAAACTGTGTGCAGAAAACCTTTTCATGACTTTCAGAGAAAAACGTGTATGCATGAACATTCATAGACAGGTAACAGAATAATAAGCAGAATATAAAACAGAACACACTTAACCAAAAACATAACCTATGGCTTAACTACCCAACAGAAATCCCGACAACATAAAACCTAATACCTCCGTATTGTAGGGCCTTAAGGGCCAAACCTATACGTATGAACTTACCTGTTGCTGCAGAGTTGATAGTCCTGAACGTCTCAGAAATGCACGAACCTTTGCTGAAGGAAATAGAAGAAAAGAGGAGAGGTGAAGCCTTCTAGAAAGGTTTGAATCGCCAGAAAGAGAAGAAACAGAGAAGGAAATGGAAAGAGCAGAGAAGACCAAGTGAGGGTTTCACGTAGGAGGGGAGAGAAAAGAGTATGGCTTCTTCAACAAGTTTGCCAAGTGTCAATCATCCATTTGATTTCTCCCACCAACCTTAATTCCTTCCTAATTTGCCCTTCCATTGGTTTTTAACCAAAACATTATTTAGTTAAATCGATTCGGTCTCACGAATCACCCTCGTTCGACTAATCACATCGACAACTTTATTAAAAACAGTCATTACATTAATATCAGAGTAATCCCGCTTAATTATTAGGGAAAATAATTACACGGAAAATACTGGGTGTTACAGGTGTGGTATATGTCGGCAGCACAGACATAATACTCACACTTGTCCTAACGAGTGATCAACTTCAGGCGCTGCTTCATAAGACACATTTATGGGTTTCAACACATACCACGGGACGCAGGTACATTTCAGCACATTTCTCCCATAAACACATCGTCATTTTTTTTAATTGTACTTTCATTTCATTATGTGCAGGAATCTTCAGTACGCGGCCGCGGCAAAAATTTTTAACTGTTCGTATGCTGAGGATTGAGTCAATTTTTATTTATTTTTTTAGCGTTGCGACCTATAATTCTTTGTAGTATACTAACTATTTAATTTATTTATTTTTGAAAAGTGATTCAAATTGTAATTATTTGAACAATACTTATTTATTTTATATTAGTCAAATAATATATTAATTTATATTAAATATATTATTAAATTTTAAAAATATATAGTAATTAATAAATATATAATTCCATATTTCCATTACTAAATTTATATAATTAAGAAAAAAAATACTTATATTAAAAGGTATATTATTACAAAAATAAACAACACGACATAAAATTAAAATACATAAAATTTACATACAAAAACCAAACTAAACTAACTCTAAACTAAACTAAACTAAACTAAACTAAACTAAACTAAACTAAACTAAACTAAACTAAACTAAACTAAACTAAACTAAACTAAACTAAACTAAACTAAACTAAACTAAACTAAACTAAACTAAACTAAACTAAACTAAACTAAACTAAACTAAACTAAACTAAACTAAACTAAACTAAACTAAACTAAACTAAACTAAACTAAACTAAACTAAACTAAACTAAACTAAACTAAACTAAACTAAACTAAACTAAACTAAACTAAACTAAACTAAACTAAACTAAACTAAACTAAACTAAACTAAACTAAACTAAACTAAACTAAACTAAACTAAACTAAACTAAACTAAACTAAACTAAACTAAACTAAACTAAACTAAACTAAACTAAACTAAACTAAACTAAACTAAACTAAACTAAACTAAACTAAACTAAACTAAACTAAACTAAACTAAACTAAACTAAACTAAACTAAACTAAACTAAACTAAACTAAACTAAACTACGCCAGTGGGTCATCGTCGTCAGCGTTGTTTGTCATCCAACGTTGGAACCTATCATCCATCTCTCTATAGGACTCAGCGAGATAGTTTTGTAGCTCAGTCACCTCTCTCTGGGACGTGATCACCCCACTCTGTCTCACGGCGAGCTCATCGACCATGCCTATGAGGAGCTGGATGTCCCGCTGTTGGCTCTGCTGCATCTCAAGCACTTGCTGCAGGTGCTAGTGGTGTGTCTGTTGCATCTCAAGAATCTACTAGTGGTGCGTCTGCTGCATCTTATACAGCTGCTGGAGATACTGTCTCGTGTTCCATCCACTAGCATCCTCCTCCTTGGGGCCAATGACGGCGATGCGGTCTCATCCATCGGCACTGACTGAGAGGTGGATGCTCTCTGATTGCTCTTCAGCACCCAAGCGCCATCAACTTCAACGATACAAATGAGTCATGTCAAATACGTCAGTGAATCTATGGGGGTATTCTCTGCTCGCCAATTGGTAGCCGAATCCAAGCTCGCTTGATGATCTTCATAATCAGTGCCCCGTATGAGACATTTGTCCTGGATACCCGCCCGACCTCATGCATATGACTTAAAATCAAGAAGCCAGGGTCAAAGGTTTCCCGTTGCACAACTTCTCCATGACATAGAGGTCTATGCAGCCCACGAGATTTCGATTTCTCTCTCGCGGTAGAAGGGTGTGGGCTAGCATGTTGCGAAGAACCCGACCTCTGCCGCAATGTTTTAATTGAGGTGAATTTCCCGTAGGAACTCTACTCCCTCGGGCAATGTGAAAAAAAGGCAATCTTGGTAAGCATGGTAATATTGCTCCGCCCCTTCTATGGCAAATCCCAGCACTTTATTCACTAGCTCTGGACGTAACATAAACTCTCTACCAAGGATGTATATCCTCAAACCATTCAAAACTCTATTTCTCCCAGACGATTTCAAGTTCGCGTAGAACAAGTGAACTATTCTCTCGCAGGTATCGCCAGTCAATGCATTGACCCTGTGTAGGCCGATGTTCTCAAGCATTTCTTTGATCCCCAACAATTCCCAACCTCTAAAGTCTGCATTCATACAAAAATTAATTGAGCGTTTTAGCGAATCTTGCTCAAACTTTCTTTGGCAACCTTCATTAAAAAATTTCATGGTAAGATCCTGTCAAGTTCACGTACAACTAAAATTTCATAAATTATTCAAATATTATGACATTATAAATAAAATGGTTTTATTAAATAAATCAAAATAAAATAAATTGTCCACTTTTTTAGGATTTAGATAGAAATTGTTAAAAGAATTTCAAATATAAAATACAATGAAAACAAAAGATTAATAGTCACAAACTATAATAATACTAAAAGTCGAGAGAGTATTGAAATTATCTTCCATCAATAATAACAAAAATTTTAGTATAAAATATATTAATAACAAAAATCATAATTTAATTAAAATAAAAAAATAACTTATATATAGAATTTTATTATAATAAAAAAAATACTAAAATAAGGATTATATAAGTGGGAAAAACGTAAAAAAAATATAAAAACAATGTAAATATAAATTAATTGTATTTGACATTCTATAAAAGTAATTAAATCAAAAAGTTAAAACATGGAGAATACTGATCAGGATAATTCCCATGAAAGACTGTACTATACAATCTCCTAGACAGAATTACCTTTTCAAGCCAGTTCCCAGGAAACATTGGAGGGGGACAAACATTCCCACTTAAAACTCAGTTTCTTAGACATAACTTACTTATACAGTACAATTACACCACTTAATACGCGGTACAAGAAACGATAACAGATGCGATCCAATTATCTACGTTATAATAGATAAATATCTAATAAAAATAAAATAGAAAAAAACTTCGTACATAGCCCGTGAACACGAAGAAATATCGCTGGAGCAAGAAAATAGTCGTCGCTAATATGAAAAAAAATATTAGAAATCTTTAAAATAAAATGTCCATATTTTTATAATTTAGATAGAAACTGTTAAGATAATTTCAAATAAAAAATACAATGAAGAAAAAATACGTCATAAAAATTTTAATCTCAGTTTAACACCTTATATATGAGTTTTTTTTTTAAAAATCTAGCAAAAAAACATAAAATTAAAAAAAAAACTTCGTACCTAACAAGTGAACGCAGAGAAATATCGCCGAAACAAGAAAATATTCGAGAGAGTATTGAAAGTTAACATCTTATATATTGAAAGTTAATATTCGAGAAAGTATTGAAAGTTAACATCTTATATATACGATAATTTCAAATAAAAAATACAATAAAGAAAAAATACGCTATAAAAAGTTTAATCTTGGTTTAACACCTTATATTTGAGATTTTTTTTAAATCCAGAAAAAAAAAATGGGGCTTTATATAGGGGAGAGGACGGCGAGTCCAACTGGACCGGCCGTCCTCTTGTGGGAAAAATCCGTGACTTTTGTCATGAGTTTTGTCTTTTAAGATGAGGAGAACAGCCGGTCCAGTTGGACCAGCCGTCTTCTTCATAAAGGACAAAATCTGTGACAAAAAGAGACCGGCTGGTCCAATTGAACTGACCGTCCTCTTCCCAAAAAAAAATAATAATAAAAAAATAAAATAATAATAATAATTATGCGGACGTGACGACCGGTCCAACTGAACTGGCCGTCTTCTTCGCAAACCCGAGAAAAAAATTTCTCTTTTACAGAAGAGCCGGCCGGTCTAGCTGGACCGGCCGTCCTCTTTGGAGAGGTCGGCCGCCTCACCTCCCTTCGAGATTCAAATTGTCTATTTATGATATTTTTGAAGTATTTTTTTTATGAAAACTGAACTTTGAGAGTTTTAAATAAAAAAAAACCGAAAATTTAAGGTTTAATTTAAAAAAAAAAAATCCTTATTCTTAACTTGGATAATCAATGAAATTAAATTAAAGGGTGGATGCTTTCTTCCCACGTGATCTCTGTGAATTGATACATATTTGGGTGATCTAATATTAGTCCTTCACATCTTCGCTTTCTAAATGTATTTAACATGGACTCCAGTAAGCTTGGTCCAGTTTTTCGTTGAAATAGAACTGAACTGAACACTTATGGTTTTGGAAAAATGAAACTGCGATGGAAGAAACTCAATCAAATTGAATAGTGAGATTCGTTTGGTTTTGGCGTGATTAAAAAATAAAAATAAAAATTAATTTTATTGAAGTATGTAAGTTTAGTGCCATTTTTGGTTCATGTTTTGACTAAATATTGACTTTATTTGATTTACACAAGTGTAGGAATTAGGAACTAGTATGATCCTTATCACGTGCAATGGCATTTGGTAGGGTTGCACAGACTCTCAAACTTTGTGGTACATATTGATATTTATCCAAAAAACCTAATTTGAACACAATAAAACTTTTTGGTTTAACTTGATTTTTTTTTTTGTTTAAAGTGCATATTAACCCTTCAATTTAAACATAAAAAGCAAGTAGGTCATTAAATTTTATTTTTAAACAAATAACTTATTAAATTTAGGAGAATTAGCAATTAAGTCCATGATGTATTGATGTTAAAAGTGCTATCAAAGAAATTAAATTTTTGTCACGTTATCGTACTTATTCCGCGATTTTTAAAGAGAAACAACTTTCAATAGAACAATTTCAACAGTTTTAAGTTTGAGTTTTCTAACTTATTTTTCTTTAAAAATTGCCAAAACAATTCTATTAAGAGTAATTCTTATCTGAAAATTACTCAATATAAAAGATCACATAACAAAACATGATTTATTCAACAACATTTCTAACGACGAAAACTTCATTGCTAACTCTCCTAAGTTCAGTGAGTTATTTACCTCGCCCCTAAGAATAATAATTAATTTATGTTTTACTCTAGAAGTGTAACACCCGGCATTTTGCCATGTAGATATTCCTTAAATTATTCAACGGGATTAATGGGAATAATCATGCAAGGTTTGTTTTTATTAATTTGCTAATGTTTCCAGTTGAATATGTATGATTCATAAAACCAAATGGTGAAACTAAATAGCAAATTAGTTAAAGACCAATGGAAGGGTAAAATAGAGAGAAATTAAGGTTGGTGGGAAATAGCCAATGGATGAATGCCATCTGGCAACTTGTTGAAGAAGCCATGTCTTCTTCCTTCCCTCCCGTTCTTCTCTTCATTCTGGCGTGAAACTCCCTCCTGTTTTCTCTCTTCCAGTCGACGAACAACCATCGAAGTTACTTCGATCTCCTCGGCTCCTTTCTGTTTTCCCGCTGAGGTAAATGTCTGGTTGAATGCTAACGAATTTGGACAAGTTTAATGCGAGTTTTCACTGAGATTTAGGGTTATTATTTTAGAGAAAACTCACTATTTTTGGATGAAAACACGTTGGTGTGTTTTCTAAAGTGTGGAAACGTGTTTGCTGCATTTCATACGAGATATTAGTTAGCATTTGTAGCGTGTTTGAATTCTGTACATCCATTTACAGATCCGAGCTTTCCAGGGGCGTCGAGCACACTGCATTGCTGCAAACAGGTAAGTTCATGCATTTACGTTGGCCCTTAAGACCCTACAACTTGGAGGTACTAGGTATGGTATGGGTAGATAGGTTTTAGGTTATGTTTTAAGTTAAATATGTCTCCATCATATCCTGTCTTCCTGTTGTATCATTCTGCCATCTGTGAATGTTAAGTTTAAGCATCGCACTTATTCATGCATACACGTTTTCCTGTAAAATCATGCAAATGTTTTCAGCACTGGTTTTGAAGTAAGTAAGATAAAATCTGTAATGTAATGTACGGTTAAGTGTGGATGAGGACTGGCATCCGGTCAAGTACTCCTGTTATGTCCTGAAGCGGCATGTACACCTTGTTGCGCCAGCTCCTCCTCCCACTTATACCTTCCTGTCCAGTGAAATGTAATGTAATGTAATGTTCCTGTATTTGAAACGTTCATGCATAGCATATGCATCACTGCATTTATTTCTGATATGTTCTTACTGAGCTCTAGGCTCATAGGTGAACTCCCTGTTGTAGGTACGGATACTCCAGATGAGGACCTTATGCCTCATAATGACGAGCTGATGTAGTTGGGGAATTGAGCTCATTGAGGGTGGTTGCTGCAGCCAGACAAATTCTGCACCGAGGTTTAAGTATTTAAAGTAAAGTCTATGTCTGTAAAACCTTTTCTGGAATTCTGGCGTTGTGTTTACAACTCTGTATAGTCCTGTGTTTTGTTTAAAACTCTGTAGGAAATCCTGCTGGATATGTAATGTATAGTTTCTTGTGTTTGAGTTTTAAATCTCTGTTTGACCATTGATAGTTGTCTCCTGAAATATTCTGTTGTTGATGTATTCAAAACCTCTGTATTTGACGGATTGTATCCATATATTTTAAATGTTTTGAAAACATTCTGGAACTGCTTGAGTTCTCCCTTTTCAGGTCATGCATGGATAGTCTCGAATTTTTGAGCTATCCATGCAGTTTGTCTGACTGAACTCCTGTCATTTGTAGAGTATGATTCAAAAACTTTGTTTTGAAATCGGGTTTGAAGGTCTGAAGCCCTCATGCCTCCTATTACGATGTTCCCTGCCTGTAAGTCTTTATGTTAAAATTTGCCAAGTTTTATCTCAAAAACTGCATCTTCCGATCACGCTCACTGCTGTTTTAAGTGTTCATCTACCGGTTGACGTCATCCATCTTCCGGCTGACGTCATCACCTTCTGCCGGTCTCGCTTATTGCCTTCATCTACCGGTTGACGTCATCCATCTTCCGGCTGACGTCATCACCTTCTGCCGGTCTCGTTTATTGCCTTCATCTACCGGTTGACGTCATCCATCTTCCGGCTGACGTCATCACCTTCTGCCGGTCTCGTTTATTGTCTTCATCTACCGGTTGACGTCATCACCTTCTGTCGGTCTCGTTTATTGTCTTCATCTACCGGTTGACGTCATCATCTTCTGCCGATTATGTTTACTGCTTGTATCTTCCGGTTGACGTCATCTTCTCTTCCGGCTGATGTCAGCGATTTTGTCGTATCTGAATCAACCGCTACCCGCTACCCGTCTGTTTCACTGTCTTTAGGAAATTTCATTCACCACTGCCCGTAATGTTTAGTCTTCCGCCCAGATATTTCACAGTTGCTTCCTGCTTTTATGCTTATGATTTCTGGTTTACTTCCTGTTCATTCTGTTTGATTATTTTCTTCGCCATTCCTTCTCTTCTGTTATTCATTTCCGAATTGTGCATAGTTTTGTTACTCATCGTAGTCCTTCCCTCTCTGTAAATTTTTATGTTCAGGGTATTGCATTAAGTTTTATTTAATCCACCGAAGTTCTTTTATACTAGGTCTTCCGCCGATGTTTGTTTTTTTTTCTGTTTCCTGTTTCCATTTGTAACTGTTATCCAGAACTCTTTCTCTCCCTCTGTTTAAAGTTCTGTAGGTGTCCGGTCTGATCTCATATAAGTTTAAAAAAAAAAAATATGTCTTGTTTCTGTTAAATGTCCGGTGTGATGACTCCGATCCCGGACCCCGATCGGGTACGGTTTTGGGGCGTCACAAGAAGATCATCTTCGATACCTCTCTTGGTTTTTAATCTGAAACGTTCATTTAATTTTTTTTAATCTAACGGCCATAAATTACGAAGATAAGTAGCTATCTGAACAACACATTCCCTGGAACATCATGGAACCTTAATCTAGGCAGGGTTTATTAAGTTAAATCCGAGGCCAAATGTGGAACATACATTTGTCACAGATCATGAAAACCAAACATTCTCATCTCTGTCATTTCGGCCGGGATAACACAGAGAAATGGAAAATGGAAGAAATTGGATCTACATAAATGCCTATCTCTTCCCCAACCTTGAGCCTTCTCCGAACAACAAAATGCGTAACCCAACCCAGCACGAACCCATAAACGTTGCCCCGCCTGACCTTCCGGAACGTCAATTTATGTTCAGTTCCGGTGTCGAAATCCACCATCTTCACTACTACGCCGTCACCGCCGTCTTTCACCCTCTGAACTAAGTCACTGTCTAAGTTCTGAAAAATATGTTCTGCTTCGATTCTCTTGAATTTGAACATTCGGTTCAGAGCTACGTCCGGCTCTGCGAGAACTCTTCTGATCTTCCACTCGCTCGGATTTGATTCTTCGTTCTCGCCCTCGATTTCTTTTCGAATTTCGGCCATTTCTTATCCAGTCCTGTCAGTGGAAGTGGCTCGAGAGGGGCGAGAAAGTTATATGGATTATCTAGAACCAAATATGGTAGAAAGGCGAAATTAAGAATAGTATGTATGGTTTATTACTATGTTCTTCCATTCGGATTCACCCATTTTTCCTTTTCTGTTCTTACAGCGCCAATCGGCTAAAATCGGGTGGCAGAAGAACATACCGCAGAAATTAACCATGCAGTCTAACCGGAGGGAAAAAAAAAAAAAAAAAAGTAATTATCGATTGAATCTTGTACTATGCATTGTATTTCAGTTAGCCCCTTTGTACTAAAAAAAACCGACAAACCGAATCCTGTACTTTAATTCTGTTATCAATTTTGACATTCTATCAACAATTTCGTTAAACCCTCATTTAAAAAATTACCAAACAATATTTGATTCACTTGAAATTTTTACCACATATTCACTACTTAATGAAAAGATAATTTGAAAATGTTCGTGATTTTTAACACATATACGATTTATTGTAATTTTATTTTAGTATTTGATAAAATTATTATAATAAATTATACAAGTTTTATAAAATTACGAAAAGTTTTCTATTATCTACCCATGATGTGGTGAACATGCAAACAAATTTTCAAATAAATCCAATATCTTTTGGTATTTGTTTAAATTAATCTCATTTTCTTCTTTACTTTATAAATTAATTTTTTAAAAAATACCAAACGATATTTGATTTATTTGAAAAGTTTTTCATATGTTCAACCTATCATGGGTAGATAATAGAAATTTTTTTGTGATTTTCTAAAATTTGTATGATTTATTATAATATTTTTATAAAATACTAAAATAAAATTACAATAAATTGTACATGTGTTAAAAAATCACAAAAATTTTCAAATTATCTTTTCATTAAGTAGTGAACATGTAGTAAAAATTTAAACTAAATCCAAGATCGTTTGGTAATTTTTTAAATGAGGGTTTAATGAAATTGTTGATAGAAGGTCAAAACTGATAATAGAATCAAAGTACAGGGGCTAACTGAAATATAGTGCATAGTACAGGATTCAAATCGATAATTACCTAAAAGAAAATTAGATTCGGAGCCTAGATGTAACCCCATGTGGAAAGCCCATGAAAAGAGAATGAGCTACTCATCGAACCGGATCGAACCGAACGGTTCATCCTTCAAAACCTGTTTAATACGGTTGAGTTCTAGATCAAAATCACATGAACCATTGCTTCGCAATTCATAGTTTGAAGCTTGTAGAAGACTAGCAGCCATGAAATTATCACAGCCCAAGAAGACAACCATTTTTCCTCTCCAATTTCGCAACCCAACTCATTCCTCTTTGCAACAGCCTTATCCCATTCCACTCGCTTTGATTCTTATCCTCAGCTACTATGATACTCATGCACACAATGGAACTGCTCCTCTTCCCTGAAGAAAAACCATCATTCTTTCTCTGCAACACAAGACTTGTAGAGAAAGAGGAAGACGAATTCATGTAAAACTCGAAAGAATTATGAATAGACAAGACAAATTATTAATGGGTCCTCCATTAAATTGCAAAATTTCACTTATTTCAAACAAAATTTCAACTTGCTACTTGCAAAATTCGTATACGCAAAACTTTGTGCAGAATTAGGTCCATTTATCTTAAAGATAGACCCCACAAATAAAGAAGAAAGAGAACACCATGGAAATGGAAATTGTCCTTTAAAGGCACCAATAAACGTCCGTGACAAACGCCATAGTAGCTTCCGGTTTCTTCTCCAAGCTTCTCTCTCAGGTGAGGCGCCGTCGAAGATCTGATTTCCCTACGAGAGTTTTGAAGTACACATGCCGATCGGAAAGTTGCTGGCGACGAGAAAGAATTCTAGGGTGGCAGATGAAAGTACGTTTGGAGGTGGAGAGACGGAAAACTATGGAGGGGAAAGGAATCTACGGAGAAACCATGAGAATTCTAATGGGTTTTGGATTGTAAACAGCGTTCTTCGTGCTTCTTTTTCGATCCTCTCGTGCTTCTCTCAGCCACCCGTTAATGGCGGCGATGGGATGTGGGTTTCTGCAGAATTTTCGATGATTCCAGACATGAATTATCTCATGGTAAACGACAGCATCCGTTATGCAATACTAATGTAGAAAAATACTTCCTGTTTGGTGCATAATGTTTCTTACAGAATTCTCCGTTTCAAGAAGATGTTTCTGGGTTTTAATGGATCATAAGCATTCTACCTTCAAACTTTCTAGTCTTCGTCCAGAATCTTCTTGAAATTTATCAAATGAATGAACACAGAAAACGGAGATCATAAACGAGGAGCTTGGTTTAATTTACAAAACAACGAGATTCAAGGATTTTGAGAGAAAAAACCTGTTCAACTGTCTATTTTCTGATCACCTTAATGGAAACTGATCGTGAAAATGATAATGGTCGTCTGTTATTGGTTGCGAGTGCCAGCCGTACTGCTTTATTTTACTGGTTTTAAGATTTTAACTTATAGTAGGGAAACATGGGAAGAGAGAGAGAGGATAGAGAGAGAGATTATATAACGAACTATTTTTTCTAGTAACGTATTGTCCGCACTGAAGATTGGGTTGTAGTCCAATATCCTCCCCTCACGGATTTGTTTGGCAAGAATTTCTCAGTCGGTCACCCAACATGGTACTACTCTCACCGGAGCACTTTTAACTTCGGAATTCTTATGAATCTGTTGCCAATTGTACTAAAAAATATGTCTTACTATCTTGGGAGGGTTTCCTTACATATGCTTCATTTCCATATATCTCCCCAAGCGATGTGAGATTGTGACGACCCCCTTTTTACGACTTGAGATTTGCCTATACTCGAGTTTGAGATTTGCCTATACTCGAGTTCGAGATTTGCCTACACTCAGCTTAGGCCTCGAGGTTTGCCCTGCAGTCTTACTCATACATACACATTCGGGTCATCACAGATTAGACCTACTAAAGATTGAACTTTAAAGCAATTACCCAAATCAAAGTTCTGCATAAATATAGAAAGAACATAAAAATACAGTACTACATACAGATGTATACATGAATGTGTATTTTCTTCCTTGTTTTTCGAGGAACCAAACTCTACGAGCCCATCATTTGAAGGCAATGAGGGTTCAATTCATACATAATTTATAAATAAAGTTCTCATTTCTATCACGTACAACATGTTTTAGGCTAACTCCAAAAATAAATTAATACGAATTTAACCTAAAACGAACAATATTACACTAAAAGAAACCGAGAAATTCCACATTGAAGAGGGAGAGAAAGAGATAGTGGGAATCAATAAATACAGTTGAAAGCGATGCAATATCATAACAAATGCTTAAACAAACTAAAATGGCTGTACCTTTCAACTATCCTTTGTTATCTTATCTTTTGCTTCATCAACACTATCTTAATCTTAACTAAAGTGTTCATCCCTAATCCACTCTACTTTTTTCTCCCTACATGATCTCTATGTGACAGGCCCCAATAAAGTATTTATCAATCATGTCCAGAAAGATGCCAACATGAAAAAATCAAGAAGATACACTTGACATTAATATTTTTGAGAGAGAAATAAGAATTGGAGAGAACTTATTCAATGGGATCCCTATGTGGGTATCCATTCAATGTTTCACACTAGCTCTTCAGCAGAAAATATGAGTACAATCTGTCCAAGAAACAATCGAAAAAATGTATGGAAATCCATAGCAATTGCACAACAAATCTGCCCAAAAAAAGATCAAAATAAAACGGCACGACTACGAAAAATTAAAAGTCTATACTTTTCCGCCACCACCCTGCAAGAGATGATGCACGATGATGATGAAACACTCTCGACTATATCCCGCAATCTGATTGTACATCTCACTCAAATATGAAACAACTAAAAAATCTATCGAAAAACTCAAACCTTAACACAAAATGAAATTTGAATTCTCACTCTAAATTATGATATTTTTAGGCACTCAAGTTAGTTCTAACCCGAACTTCTTTATGATTACCCACGATATATTTGTGCCGGTGTGAAGAATTAACAATTCACCAGGCTTCATTGATTATACTCTTCTACTTTGCTGCAATATCCCATATGATCATTCTAGGTAGCAATTCCTGAAACAAGTAAAGAGAACAAGGGCTTGTTAGAATCTAGCAAAATTATCCATCATCAAGCCAAACAAAAAAGTTCAACTAGTAAGGTAAAAGATAGAAATAGGGAGATTCAATAATCAACACCATTACAGTTCCGGCTACAGACCCTTAATCGAAACATGCACCCGCATCACGGAGAGGAGTTGTTTCACGGGATGCATACGAGGATTTAACAGGCCATTAATGAGAACCACTCATACTCATGCTCATAATATAACATCAATTTCGTTACTGCCTTAGGTATGTGCTCGTGTAATGTTGCATTTTAAACTCAAACTACAAACTCCAAAATGCAAAATAACTATCCCTGCTCCACAAGCTTGGGGAAACACCCCAAGAGCTCCTATCCCTAATGCAAAATACTATACAGCAGAAATGACTTCAATCATACTCTCTTCACTCCCTCCCCCTCGAAAGAATATCTTCTACGTATCCACCAAGTGTTTCCGTTTTGATGGTTATAGTTCTTTCGCCCTAGTATCACATCCCTTTCAAAACACACTCCACTACTAACAAACTTAGCAAGCAAGGCTTACAAAAAGAATTCATCATTTAACTGCAAATGTGCCACAAAACCTTGCACTGAGAATCTTCACAAACACCTCAGTCTTCTTCATTTAATTCCCAATGCATAACTGCATGTATGAAATATTGAAGAATCTAGGATGCAAACAATTCGTATCTAGGATGCAAACAATTTGTGTACCGAGAATCATGTACTTAGCATCATCAAACTTTTTAAACTTTCCAACCAAAACCACCAAATGAATTTTGAATTTAAATCTTTGGATCAACTAAATTCAACAGTGTTATCTCCTCACTATCAAGCGGAAACACAGCCAGCTCCTCATGTACTTCCCCTTTCACGGGAAGGGGTTAACAGAACAAATTACGAATAGTAAAGCATCAAGAACGAAATGAACTACAAAGTAAAGCTTTACTTGATCAATGGAACCATTTTACCTGACTTAGTGTTTTTTTTCAAAACAACCCTGCACTCTACTATAAGCACAACACGTATTATATTGAAATTTTTGCATTTGACAAACACTGTCAAAGAGAATCTAAATTAACACGACTGAAAGTTAAGTATTCATCTATGTATACCAAGCAATGAGTAGACTTTTCAGGAAGTATTGTAGTAGGTTATCTAATTCAGGCAGGCTAGTGAGTGTTGCCTAAAACATTTCACCCAATTAAACACATCTTAGATGCATACACTACACTTCTTTCAACCACAATTTTATACAATTTATAGATGCAAAATCAAGAAAGAGCTGCTTAGTGTAGAATTCAAATGGTTCTAACCTCTGTTTGACTGTCTCTTATTGACACTATAGCCTCCAACATAGCCAGGAGGATTTCTCGCTGAGACGTCAGAAGAAGCATTACCAAGTCCATAACCAAAGGGAGCAATCCCTTCTCTTTCGGAACTTAATGATTGCCACGTAGGATCACCATGAGCTGAACCACCATTATAGAAGTCAGTGAAATTTCCATCAAAGCCGCCATTTGAAGAAGCATATGATGAAGCTGGAGGTAAACTTGAATCATTGTTTCTTCCATACCCTCCAGCTCCCAAGCCATAACTCGGTTCAGATCCTCCATAGCCAGGAATCCTGCTGCTGTTAAAGGCGTTTTGACCTCCCCCTTGAGCAGCAGATGCGGAAGAACCCCAATTGACTCCTGTATTGGCAAATGTGCTTCCACCGATACTCCCACTTCCAGATCCAATATGTGCACTTGAGCTAGTTGAGTTTGTGCCATAATTAGGCCCTCCTGATCCCCACAAATTTCTTGACCCTGAGCTAAAGAAAGATGAATTTCCTCCATTGCTACCATCATATCCAACATGACTTCCAAACCTATTTGAATTATTAATATAATATGGATTCAATCCTCGTCCATAGTTGAGATTACTATTAAAATTAGTACTTCCCCCAAAACCAGGGTTCAGTCCAGGCTCAAAATTCACACCCATCCCATAATTCGATCCAAACGGAGGAAAGCCACTACGACCAGCAGAAATGGGACTAAATCTACCATCCATTCTAAGTCCATAGTTTCCGGCTGAAGTCGGAGTATAGCCCTGAGTATAACCTGTGAGGATGTTGCTGACCCTACTCAGACCATAATTGTAGCTAAGTGGACTACGGCTAGGACCATGGAGATAACTCTTTTGGTACAGCACGCTTAACCTCAACCATTTTACCATTCAGTTCGTGAAATGTTTTGAGCAAGACCCTATCGACTGCTTCTTCAGAATCATAAGTTATGAACCCAAAACCTCTAGGCCTCTGAGTATTATGATCATACATCACCACCACATCAGTAATCGTCCCGAACTGATCAAAATGCCTCTTGAAGTCACTCTCTGTGACAGTGGATGCTAACCCCCCGACAAATATCTTTCTTGTTCGCGCTGGCCCTGAAGAACCTTGGATGCTACCACTGGTTCTACTCATGATGTTCTGGTCTTCCCTAGGAACCGCCTTCTTAGCCTCAACCTGAGGATAAAAAACTCAACGATGAAGATAGTAAACTACAATCAAAACTCATGATGTTGGTCTGTAATTGTAACCGATGTCATGCAAATGCGTTTCGCTGGGCAATAACCAAAAATAACACTAGAATCTAGCAATGTGCTCATTCAAGCATGATGGAAAAAATATTCTTCGATGTACGGTTAAGTTTCTAGTAAGTTATTTACCATTCGTCCATCTATGTTGTGTTTTTCTCGTATAACTCTCTCTGCAACAGCTGGTTCAGCAAAAACGATAAAACCAAATCCTCGGGCACGACCTGTTGCTCGATCCTTCATAATAACTGCCTCCACTACCTCCCCAAATGCATTGAAATAATCCTTGAGACGTTCTTCGTTTGTGTCCCATGAAATTCCTCCAATAAATAACTTACCACTATCAGATTGCATTTTTCTCTGCACGCCAAAATGAAGTTCTGAATCAGTTTGAAAGTATAAAGCTCAGAAATGCAGTTAATTGTCAAACTAAATTCAAAACGAGAACACAACTTCTCTTGAACTTCAAAAAGAAAATATCAAATTCCAGATTACTACAACCGATCCAATCTTTTGGGAGGATATAAAAAACACCACTTAAATTGGCATCTAAAACAATTCATCAAGCAAAAAAGGAAGCCCGGACGATAGTTGAAACTAATTTTATAAAACAATTGAAATATAAAAAAAGAATAAAATGTGGATGATAACCGTAAGTGCAAAGCTAATACCTTATTGATATGAAATGGCAGCCTCAAAAATTATAATCCGATTCAATTTTGAATCCTTGAATCTGTCACCGATCAGCAGCTTCACCCAGAAGCAAACCTGAGAAAAACCCAAAACTGTTTCAATCAGAATAAAAATATCAAGATCCAATGCTCACTCCAATTCATCGGAAGATCGAAAACAAAAATCGAGATTCGAAAAAAGAACCCACCAGCTAAACAGAAGGCAAATGTCAAATCGAGCAATAAGCTAAGATCTGGGAGCAGGCACGACAAGAACGAGAACAGAAGCCATTTTCGCCTCTCCTGTATTGGGTCTCCCAACCTTTGCTATATTCTTATGAATTGAGTTTAATTTGATTACCGAATGCAAATTTTCGTTAAGAAGAAAATTGGGAAAAATTCATACACGTTATATTACAGAGAAGAAGACCGATGGTCTCAACTCAAGATAGAGAACGTGAAGAAGGGGAAGGTTGGCGATGGCTGGTGTAAGGAAAATATATATGCACTTTGAAAATGGAAGATGAGAAGATTTTTATTTTATTTTTTAATCTATATTTTTAAAAAAGAAAATTCGCCATTGTTTCTGAAGCAAATTTCAAGCATTGATTTCATCAGAATTTCATTTTTTGACTTTTACCCATTATTTTGCCATGGGAGAGAAGGTTGGAGGACATGGATAAAATCTCACCAAGCAACAAGGATTCCTTCTCATTTTTTCTTGCATGGAAACTTAGCCCATATTATGAAGCAGGCCGCGAACTCAGATTGTCTAATGCCCGCCGTTGATTTCGATGACTTTTCATGGTCAAACTGATCATCTTATTCTTTTTCCAACGGTCGTGATTATTGTTCTTGATCCTAAAGTATTTTGGTCAATTAAAGTTGAGGAAATTTTCGGATACAAAACAATATACCCACAAAAGCGTGCACCTTCACATGAATATAAATATTTAAAATAATAAATTATATAAAATAATGACACGTAAATTTTACGTCAGAGTGTAAGATTACAGTGTAAACATATCATTACTTTTTTCGTTCGCTAATCATTGACGTTCTAGTTTTACACTTTAATCGTATATGATTATGCGATGCGACGTACAAGTGTCATAGATTAATTGGTACAAATATTGCCGTAAAGTAATTTTGTAAAAAAGAAAAATTCATATTAACTTCGTTTTTTCTTATGTCACAATCACGCCCATGTGAAATTATTAATGTACCATTATTTTTAATTTCTAATTAAGAGTCTTAATTTCTAGTTTTAGTTTGATTAGTGGTGGAATTAGATTGCATTGTTGCTTCCAGGCTGCACTTGGTTGTAATGGTGATGATAACAAAGAATGCATATTTTTATGAACATTATATCATGTTTGATACTTGTGTAGATTAGAAACGTTTACTCACGACTATTCGCCATTGCCTCACCATCCAAAAATTACCCGTTGCTTAAATTTTAAGGGTAGGCACGATTTGGTTTGGACATGAGCCGAGCCGAGCCGAACCGAACCGACTACCTGATGTTTCAAAAAATTGAAAAAATGTGAACCGAGTAACGTGGGAGTGTCTAACTGAATTAAACTAGGAGATTTGGTTCGGTTGCGGTTCGGTTAAAAAGTAAATATTAGAATTAATTTCACTAAAATATTTAAGTTTAGAGATGGGCTTGGGAGAACCAAACCGATGACAGTTTTGTTTCATAACAGATGAAGCTAACGAATAAGTTAAACCGGACTTAACTCGACGGTTTAAATCTATTGGTTGGATCCGGTCCTACCAACCCCGGTTAAATTTCGCTCCAAGCTGGCCCATTGAAATTGGTCCAAGCCCATTAATTTTTGTTAGCCCTTTTTCCACTCAATTAATAAAATAAAACAAACAAACCGTATTTGAGTTGTCAATAATTTAAACATTGTCATTAATTAATTTTTTAAATTCATCACATGTATGCCATATTTTTCATTTGCTTAAGTGTTTTAACTAAATTTCTAACTTCTCCGACAATTTCTTACATGATTTCGAACTTCGTTGATTTATCAACAAAATTTGAAATTAGTGGTGAAGAATCCATTCATACCAGAGGACGAACAATCCATTCATACCAGAGGACGAACAATCCATTCATACCAGAGGACGAACAATCCATCTCTCAGTAGATGCAGAAATGGCGACAAAGATGACGAACAATCCATTCATACCAGAGGACGAACAATCCATTCATACCAGAGGACGAACAATCCATTCATACCAGAGGACGAACAATCCATTCATACCAGAGGACGAACAATCCATTCATACCAGAGGACGAACAATCCATTCATACCAGAGGACGAACAATCCATTCATACCAGAGGACGAACAATCCATTCATACCAGAGGACGAACAATCCATTCATACCAGAGGACGAACAATCCATTCATACCAGAGGACGAACAATCCATTCATACCAGAGGACGAACAATCCATTCATACCAGAGGACGAACAATCCATTCATACCAGAGGACGAACAATCCATTCATACCAGAGGACGAACAATCCATTCATACCAGAGGACGAACAATCCATTCATACCAGAGGACGAACAATCCATTCATACCAGAGGACGAACAATCCATTCATACCAGAGGACGAACAATCCATTCATACCAGAGGACGAACAATCCATTCATACCAGAGGACGAACAATCCATTCATACCAGAGGACGAACAATCCATTCATACCAGAGGACGAACAATCCATCTCTCAGTAGATGCAGAAATGGCGACAAAGATGACGAACAATCCATTCATACCAGAGGACGAACAATCCATTCATACCAGAGGACGAACAATCCATTCATACCAGAGGACGAACAATCCATTCATACCAGAGGACGAACAATCCATTCATACCAGAGGACGAACAATCCATTCATACCAGAGGACGAACAATCCATTCATACCAGAGGACGAACAATCCATTCATACCAGAGGACGAACAATCCATTCATACCAGAGGACGAACAATCCATTCATACCAGAGGACGAACAATCCATTCATACCAGAGGACGAACAATCCATTCATACCAGAGGACGAACAATCCATTCATACCAGAGGACGAACAATCCATTCATACCAGAGGACGAACAATCCATTCATACCAGAGGACGAACAATCCATTCATACCAGAGGACGAACAATCCATTCATACCAGAGGACGAACAATCCATTCATACCAGAGGACGAACAATCCATTCATACCAGAGGACGAACAATCCATTCATACCAGAGGACGAACAATCCATTCATACCAGAGGACGAACAATCCATTCATACCAGAGGACGAACAATCCATTCATACCAGAGGACGAACAATCCATTCATACCAGAGGACGAACAATCCATTCATACCAGAGGACGAACAATCCATTCATACCAGAGGACGAACAATCCATTCATACCAGAGGACGAACAATCCATTCATACCAGAGGACGAACAATCCATTCATACCAGAGGACGAACAATCCATTCATACCAGAGGACGAACAATCCATTCATACCAGAGGACGAACAATCCATTCATACCAGAGGACGAACAATCTTAGAGAGAGAGTTAACCGGAGTTTCACAAAAATGTCAGAGAAACTGAACAAAATCCATTCATTTTCTTCATCTGTAAATCACGCCTTCTTTCTTCAATGAATCCCAACAAAGTTGAAGATCTCTTCGTTACCCACAACCACGACCATGATTTCGGTCCACTTCTCACAGAATGGAAGCGAATCCAAGACAAACTCATTGCGACAATCGATGAAAACGGTGACGAATTTCTCTGTTTCAAGAACAATTCAAAGCAATTTGTTTCTCATATTAACCTCTCGCAGGACGTCGATATGAGTTTCCATGGTGATACTGACTTGAAACATTTAGGGTTGAAAGAAACCATAGATAGAATTAAGCAAGTCTGGACTGTAGGCGCTAAATTTTACGAAATCCCAGAAAGTTACATTAGGGTTTGTGTTGCTACCTGCCTTGTGTGCAATTGGGCAGCCTCTGCCTGTGGGTCGAGGAGCAAGAGACGTAGAATTGAGTTGATCTTTTCCCAACGTTGGTCGCCTCTGGTCTCTCTCTCTTTCTCTCTCTCTCTCTCTCTCCTCCCTCTCTAAGATTGTTCGTCCTCCTGCGATTTGTGTTTCTTCTGAAAATTGAAAAATAATTAAATATTAAAAAAAAAAAAGCGAAAAAGCAGAGGACGTGTATGGTAACCAATAAAAAGAAACGTTTTTTCTTCTGTAATTAATGTCGCAAACCAAACAGGGCCTTAGAAGACTCGAATTTCCCTCCAAAATGCAAACGCTGCAAAACCAGCATCCTCTCCCTCCAAAATTTTCGAACCCAGATTTTTCGTAGAATGAATCCTTTCCCAGCTATTTATTTCAAAGAATGAACCTTTATCCTTCTCCCATCACGCCATTTTCTCTAAATTTCTCATCGACTCTGTTTTCTTCTTCCCTTCTAAACAACAATGGCATCCTTCGAAGCGTCTCTCACAGTCGCTTCCGCTGATGGTGGTAGTCATTTTACAGAATCGTCTCGCCGCTCTCACGGGGAAGTTCATGTAATAGTTGGTCCTATGTTTGCCGGGAAAACCACGGCTCTACTTCGTCGGATCAAGTCCGAGAGCAATTGTGGCAGGTGCTGAATTCTGAATTATCTTTTTTATTCTCTAATTTGAAACTTTGTTTTTCTGTTTGTTTTGTTTTTGAATTACTATGCTGATTTTTGGGAAATAATGATTTTGACGGATGGAATGAAATTTTGAATTGAAGGTGCAATTTGATTTATTTTTCATAGAGCATACCTTTTTTTTTTTTTAAACTTATTGTTAGGGGTGATGAATAGGAAAGTGGCAATGATCAAGTCAAGCAAGGACACAAGATATGCTATAGATTCAGTAGTGTCACATGATGGAGCTAAATTTCCCTGTTGGGCGTTGCCAGATCTATCATCATTTAGACAAAAATTTGGGGATGATGCTTACAAAAAGGTTTTTTTTTGTTTTTTTTTTTTTAAGAAATTTTCTCGTCAGCTCTTACTTATAATCTGCGAAATAGTAAAATCGTTAAGATTAGTTGCTCGCATCTATTCCAATCTTAATTTAAGCAATTGTAATTCGTATCATATTTTAATTCAAATGCTTGCTTACTGATTATTCACTTATGTTGAGCTGGATTGGTTTAAGACGTTATACTTTAATGAAATATACACGCTCTTAAATTAATTTGTTTCATGATCCATGATTTTATGTCATTGTCTAACATTTCATTTACATTTGCATGGGGATGTACACGTTATGATTGATGGACAAATAGATTGATATACATATGTGTGTGTGTGTGTGTGTCGAGAGAGATAGATAGTTGATTGGGAGATATTGGGATAGAATGCCATAGATATTTCTTTTATTTAATGATATTATTGACCTATGCTGGCAGCTAGATGTGATCGGTATTGACGAGGCTCAATTTTTTGGAGACCTTTATGATTTCTGCTGCAATGTTGCTGATAATGATGGAAAAACAATAATCGTTGCAGGGCTGGATGGTGATTACTTAAGGTGCGACATTCTTATTCTGGCATCAAGTTTGATGCCATTTGATGGGTTTGGTCCAATTTATTTAATTATTTTAAAAAAAAACTTAGTCACAATCGCGTATTGTCCTGTTAACTTAAACAAGTGTTACCGACAGAAGGAGCTTTGGATCAGTGCTTGACATCATACCTCTTGCCGATACCGTGACCAAGTTAACAGCACGATGTGAAGTGTGTGGGAAACTAGCCTTTTTTACCTTCAGAAAGACTGAGGAGGAAGAGACAGAGCTTATCGGTGGGGCTGATCGATACATGCCACTTTGTCGTTTCCACTATGTCAGTCACCACCGCATCGACAGGCAAGCAGCCATTGATGCCATGCTTAGTTCTCATGAGGTTACAGAACAGACTCTGATATCTTGAAAGTGTAGAAATGATCAGGGTTAGCTGTTATTGCATGTTTGGTTTGTTTTCCTCAAGTGTTTCAAACAGTGAATTCAAATGATCCTAGTTGGTGTATTTCTTCCAATTAATTAAATATGTAAGAACAGGTTGTTAATGGAGATTCATCAGGTCCTTTGCTTCGTTATCATTTGAATCAAATCACTTGGAAGGATTTAGAAAATCTGAACAACGATGTCTATGAAATTGAGCACTAAAAATGTACATCCTTAAAAGACGAATGAAGGAAACATAGCAGACATGCTTTTACGGAAATTCCAGATCTCATTTCCATGCAGAAGAAACAACCAAATCTCTGTCCATCCAACCAAGAAAGAGAGCCCCTTCTCTCTCCTCAAGTCTATATCTATTACAGTAGTTCTCTAACAGTGTTTTAATGGTTGAATTGACCAGAGAGCTCAAAGAATACGGAGAAAATCCCGCCATCCTAAAACGGGACCTCCATTTCCCGAGAAGCTCGTGTCTTTCGACTCTCTCCGGCCCTTCACAAGCTATTGTATTAACGACTTCTCGGGCTAGGCAGTGTTGCTCTATGTTAATTCTGTCCTTGTGCTCCCTTGGAAGAGTGGCATCGATTGACTCAAACATAGCATTATAGTAATCGAGAGCCTCACCGAAACGAGAACAGAAAGTTGCGGTATTTGTGTTAGATTCTTGCTCGACAAGCGTCACTACCTTCGGAGATAGGCTCTTAGCCAGCCTTAAGAGCTTGTCTCTGTGATTTTCCGTGCTTACACTCTCATCAGGCATGTGATGAAGGATAAAAGCAAAATTCACAGCAACAGCCTCGCCCGGTTGAACATTGAGATTTTCGGGCTGAACCTCTCGACCAGACACGGCTGCTGCACAAAACTCAAACGGGACTTTGAACGTCTTTGCTAGCTTGGAAAGGCGTTTTCCAACAATATAATGTCCTCCTCCTCGAGCGTAGGCTGACATGGAATCATCAATCCCTGCTAATACATTGCATGAATGAGAAAAATTAAAAACTTTTTCTTAAATAAAACATTTAGCACATTGGGGTCGGAATTTTGAGCAAAATCTTTTAATTTTGTGCTATATTTCTATTATCGATAAAAAAAATAAATGATAGTTTTATCATTACCCGTTATTTTTATGTGGGGAGGTCCACCCGGGCGAGCTGCAAAGGCTTGAATGAGCGTGATCCACTGACTTCCTTGAGCTATCTGGAAATCTATAATGTGAACTCTGTCTTCATCTTTCATGGCTTCTGCAATTGCACCATTTGCAGACATGTATCCAAATTTGAAGTAGGGACAGGCCTCGTAGAGAGTATGCATGTAAGAGAGAAGCTCACTACTGGCTGGTTCTTTACCCTTCAAAGCTTTGTAAATGCAACTACCCGATGTCGATAGTCGAGCAACAAGCCCTTCCAACATATATGCACCCAGCCTTTGCATTGGTTCGCCAGAAACAGACACCATCTTCCGAAGTTCGTCCACTAACCATTGAGCCACTAACGAGTTATTATCCGACACGGCTTTGGCACAAGAGATGAGAACCTTTCTTAGATCCCCTAGAGAAATTGAGTCCATAATTTGTCCCCAGCTTTCAGGATCAGGATTGTCAAGAACATCAAAGTCAGGGCCCATCATTACATTTTCCAACACCAGTAATTTGTGCTTCAGTTCATTAACATCGTCAGTTATGCATGAGCTGCTGATCGGAGAGCCATAGGAGTTGTCTGGAGAATAACGCTTATTGGTCGAATGCGAGTACGAGTCTCGGAGTGACTTTTGGCTTCCATTGGAGGAGAAAGAAATAGTTGATGGAAATGCAGGAGATGATTCCAAAGTGCAGTAACTTGTGTCGAAATTTGGCTTAGTGAAGTAGGGCCTCTTTTTTCCAGAACCCGAGGGCAACTTTGAAGCTGAGGCAAACAATAGGAATCTACTTCTTGCGTTGGCTGATAATACAGTCTGTTTGACATTGTTAAGCTTATTTGTCCTTCAGCAACAAACCAAAGATGGAACTGAAAAACTTGAAGCACGTTATCATCGCTGTTTCAAAACAGGGACAGGTTGCGAGACAAGATGGTTCGCTTCTTTGTATTTCATAAGAATTTATATCAGATATCCCAGAAATTTGTCCCTGCATAGCAGAAATGATAAAACTTTGAATTTTGCAGTTCATGGATGTGTTCACATGAAATGGTATTTTGATTATCTTTTTTTTTTTACTCAACAATGTCTTTTTAGCAATACTATTTAAGAATCTTGGAAGAATAGAAACTTCCATGGCCCGTTTTCTGAAATAATCAACATCGAAACGTTACTCAATACTATTAACAGATGCTAGTAATTCATGGCTCACTATCATTACAACAGTCGAGAAGAAATGAGATAGCCCCGCCACAAGGAAAGGTCATCGCACATAGATTAGCATCAGAAGTGCAAGTAATCTGAGAGGAGATTATGAGTCGACCAACAAGCTCAGTGTCTTTAAAACTTTGCAGAAGGTGATGTCAAAATAAAAATGAACACAAACAAGCTTTGATTTCGATATTTATAAAATAAATGCATAAAGACCAACTGGTAGATTACTATTTAACAATTGTTTCTTTGTTCATTTGGGTATGTTCCGGATGCAGGAGACAAGAAACATCACTCAAAAGTTGTAATTAGTCAAGCAAGAGTAGCACGATCTATCGTAAAAAAAGAAAAACCGAATCAAGCCCTTAAAAAAGATGAATTTCAAAATCTAATGCCCCACACCAAATTCTTAACTTTTCGACAATATTTATGCAAATCCCATAAATGAATTGCACTATCTTGCTTTGTCTTTCACTTAAACAGATTTTCAAAGCATCAGATTATATAAAAGATGAACATGATGATTTATCTTTACACTTCTACGAAAAAAAAATATTGCTATTTCAGAGACAGAGAAAATTAGCCATTTTATTCTTTAACAAGAAAAACCAACACAAGGGCTTGCTTTCGAGCAACCCAGAATCAACATGCCATTGAATCAGAGCCAGAAGAATCGGCCAAATCCAATCAATTCGCAAATGAGTAAGGGACAAAACTTCCATCATCAGTCATAAAACATAGAACAAGTTTCAGAAATATATATTAAAAAAAAAAAAAAAATCAACCAGAAAAGGTAACAATAGACATTTTCCCCATCGACCCATTTTCAACGACACCGAAAACAATCCAGGCAGAAAAAAACGATGCTTCAAAACAGGAAACTTAAAGGGAAAACAAGATAAATTATTGCAGAGCAAAGTTTTTTCCGAGAACCCACCTCATCTGAGAAATCTCATGCTTGGATATCACTCCGGACGATAAAGCGAGGAACGGAGACGGAGGAGCGAACCACCCAAGACACTGTCATATGAACTCATTCAAGCCCATCAAAGAAACTACTAAGAAACTACTGATAATCCACTCTAGTACCCATCGTCTCAACTTGAGTTATTTTTATCAAATCAACTTATTGCAAATGACGATAATACCCTCTCCTGGTCAAAGTCAAAGTTCTGAGGTACATTGAGCCACTCGTGTAACATAAAATATGTGAATCACCTGGAGGTTATTATTGTCATTAAGGGTGAGGATTAATTAAAATTGGTCAAAACTTGGAATAAATAAATTAATTAATTTTGGGTTTTTTCTTATTTGATGATTCATCTAACAATGATAAAACAAACGTGCTAAAAGACTAATTTTAAGACCTTATTAATTGATCTAATACGCATAAAATCAACTAAAAGACTAATTTTAAGACCTTATTAATTGATCTAATACGCATAAAATCAACTCATCGCGACGATCGTGTTGCGAGCTCACTCGATTCGATACTTAGCGGTCAAGCAATGAATCTAAAATCATGAAATTTTCTATCATGAACTCGCACATTTCCTCTTTCACGATATTTTTTAAGTATAGCTTAAAAATACATTCTTTTGAAGAAAGATGCGAAGGAAATACTTATATATTTTTGTTGATGAATATTCCTCTACAACTTGAAAGAAATTGACTCGTGCTTTATAAAATATTATCATAAAGATATTTGGTATTGTTAGAGTTCAATGAACTCAATTTTATTTTATGTTGGGTCGAACGGAAATTGTTTAAAAAAAATATGCATCGTTCTGTAAATATATGTCGGTATCAAATGGATCAAGCCAATGTATGAACTTGTTTTTAGGGTTTTGAAATATATATATATATATCTATATTATGTTTGAGTTATATCACTTGTATTATATTTTAATTTTGATAGTGAATATCTCTCCTATGGTCGTACTTTTTTACCTATATTGTAGACAGTCAAATGAAATCCAATTCGTAAAATAATTTGATCTATGGACGGTATCGTTGTGGGAAAGTCGGGTAGTAAAAGGATTAAGAATAAAGAGACTAGTACAAGTAAGTTAATTCAAGTTTCTTAGAAAAATAATGGGATTGTTACGAGGTTCACGAGTACCTTTATTACTATGTCCGAGCTGCTTGAGTATTTTGAGAAAATTGGGTTTGTTTTGTTTTGTTTTTTTATCTCATCTCAATTCATTTTGAAAAACTACAATTCTAATTAATCTAAACTTAAATTCAACTAGGACTAGTGTTTTAAGTGCCTCTTCTTGGAGAGAAAGGCCTTGATATTGGTTCAGAACGAATTAATTGAAATTAATTAACTATACAATTCATAAAAAGAAAGATTTGTGGGTCTAATGACATAGTTAATGAGAAAGGGGAGCTCGCAGTTTAAATTCATTTTTGTTTTTCTTTTTTGGAACAAATATAAATAATTCTGAATTCAATGTTTGACGTTATGATAATATGCTCTCAAAGCGTCAACTTTACTCAACATGTTTCCAACATTTTATGAATAATTTCCAAAAGTTGTATTGAAATCATTCATTGTTCTTGGTACGATTAATGTTCTTTATTCTTTAAATAAACTGAAAAGGGTAATTCAGCATCTAATTCTTTAGGCGTGACAGCCTTATATTTTGATTAAAATGTCTTAGACACTGACAGTGACCCCACGGTGGAGATTGGAGAAGACAGCTGCCTAAGATTAGGATAAGTCATCCTGTGGCATGTTGTGTTTTTCACTTTAATTAGTTAAATATTTACTTTGGTAATGTGGTTAATGTGACAATTGTTTAATCAAATTGAAGTAGTTGTATGTTATATGGGTCCACACTCTCTTAACACTAACCCCTCTTGCCTTTATTTTGGAACTATGTCGGTTTTTTGTATAAAGTCATGAGCTTAGTGCTAAATCAAGGTACCTTCTTCTAAGCTTTGTGACTTCGTGTCCTCCCCCATCAACTCCTGGTCTGTTCGAATGTCAACAAAAAATGTTTTGAACAAGTAAAAAAGTGTTGAGGAAGTCGTTCCGGAAGGATTGACGTAGATTTGAGTAGTCAAATTTATTTACTAATTGACATTCTTTTTCACTCCATTAATGATAAAATACATAGAAGTATCTCTAATAATCAAACGATATATACAAAGAAGAAAAACAATATGGAAATCTTAACACGTAGAAATCACATATAAAAGAGAAAAAAAAAAATTCAATACGCCAAAATTGAAGTACAATTTTTTTGTTGATGAATGCATCTAAAACGTGAAACAAGTTCATACTGTGACACTGTCTTTAAGCATTCCCATGACCCATAATGTGTAACTAATAATGGGTTGTTCTGATTTCTTTGTTAGCATCACAAATTCAGATAAAATTAAGATCACCGAACTTTTACATTAGCTATAATATGTAACGAGTCTTTGATTACACAAATATGCCTCGATGACATGTGTCTCTTATATAGTGACAAACTGCTCGACATTATAACTTGGCTGAAGAAGCATCAATGTTTGTAGTCATTGCAGCTAGCTCTATGGTGCTGTAAAGCAGCATTTGGTTAGAGCTTCGAGTAGTAATGTCCAAACTCTAACTCATTAAGTTGGACCCTCATGTGCTTGTTTTTCAACTAATTGTACAAAACATAGATGCCTGTCGGATTTTAAACTGAAACTTATCACCTAATTTCACGAGAAACTTCATAAAGTTTTCTGAAAAAACCAAAAGGGCAGGCATGGTTAAACAGCAATCAGGAAAAGTGGGAAGAATTCTAAGTTCATGTCGGATGAAGTTGCAGACTTTCATGTCATAAGAAGCAAAAGAGACAACGCCCACCAGTGACTTTTTGCATACAATTATGACCCACCATCAATGCTTTTTGGAAGTTTTTCGAATTCGTCCAAGTTTTTGCCTCTGCACTCTCTATTTTTCACTTTTTTAATGATTATTTTATCGATTATCTTGCAGTTTATCAGTAACTCACTTCCCCTTTTACATGCAACGTGGGTTTCCATTATCACACTTTGTTCTGCAGTGCGTGGGACAAGTGGGACTCCCAAAGTTTCAAAGGAGGACTTTTGTATTTATTATCCTTTTAAGGTTAACCAATAAATCCATTTTTACTAATTAATAGATTGGTTTGAGTTGAATGTTATGAAAAATCAATCAAGTTATAGGTGAAATCATGTTTGTTGTTATGAGATGATGTTGTGACATATGCTAACCTTTGTATTATGTCTTCATGTTATTAAGATCACGATTGTTACATTAGTCTCATAAAAATGGTAACTTTATCCATGGTTTTCCAATCTTCCACCACCTTGAAATTGAGTTTAATCTTAAATGTTGACATGATTTTAACGTGTCTTTCATTTGATGGGACAAAATTATATTACACAATAAAATAAATGATGCACACATAGAGTACACAATTATGAGACTATCACATTCAAAGGCATAGCGTGACTAAATTCAGAATGACTTCATCTTCATTAAATTTTTATAGGGTAATTATCAAAATAGCAACTATTTTTAATTGATAATTTTAACTTCTAATATTGTCCTAATTGCGCCATGTAGCCGGAGTTCGAGTTCTGAATGGTCCCTTTTTCCACGGCCTAATCTTCTCTCTCTCGGTGAACTCATCGTCGATGGCGTTCTTCGTCCTCTCAACGTCTTTCCCCACCACAATTCCCCCGACCCATGCCTCATTTGGCTCCATTGATGACTGAAACACCCTCCGCTCATACTCTGTTGAAGCACTGGAGAGACATTTTTGTAAAAGACCAGGAAGGAAGAAAACGAGAAGGAGAAGCAGAAATTGATAAAGATAAAAATCGCTCCTTTCTCGGTGAAATGGAAACCAAAAAATTTGTCAGTTCAGGGCGAAGAGGGAAAAAAACCTCCTTCACTCGCTCTGAATCTCTGCTACGCCGCCAGCCGCAGTAAAGAGGGTCGGGAAGTGAAGTTGGGAACACGTTTCTACCTCTTGTGCGAGTCGGGGCCTCTTAAAACCAGGCTCCCTCGATCGATAAAACGTTCTGCGCGAGTTATCCATTTCCATCACCTTACAAAGATCCAAAATCTATTCTAATTTCCACAAAAGGAATACTCGTTGATTCAGTTGTAAATCATTCATAATTTTGGGATCTTTTACGTAGAGAAACCTAATTGTCTATATAAATCCAAACATTAAAATCTTGAATAAATTAATTTTCATAAATATAATTAACAGAGAAAACGATCTATGATTAAGTTTTGAAAATCAATCAAATCATTAAGAAATTGGTTTATCTCTCTTGACCACTTAATCTTTTTTTGATAATTTTGATGGACAAAGAAACTTTTCTTATTAGGGTTGAGAGATGATCAATTCTTTTTAATATTCGTTAAAAACTAATTTCCATCAAATTATTTAATTAATTAAAAATACCTTAATTAATTGACTAATAGGATTGAAGCACTTACTATTATTAAACCACCCTTTAATTTGTACACATGGGTCACATTTATGAAATCCAAATTTTGAGTTACAAAGAAAATATCTACCATTCTCCCACTTGACCCATGTGACATTATCTTGAATATGTTTTAATAATTAGTAATCATGATGTACATAATATAGATCAAATTCTTCATTATATCGATAAAACATAATATCACTATCAAGTATACAACCAATATAGATCATAGCGGTCGTATGCCATTGTAGCGACACTATGTTTTACAATATTAATTTTATACTCAATATGACCTATAAGAAGATATATATTAATGGTCCACATTAATGTTTTTAGGGAAATTATCAATTTTAATCCTGTACTATACACGTTTTTTCAATTCGGCCCCTGTACTGGCAAACTGAACCCTGTATTTTGATTATGTTATCAGTTTTGACCTTCTATCAACAATTTCATTAAACCTTCATTGAAAAAACTAACAAACAATCTTATATTCAATTGAAATTTTTACCACATGCTCACTACTTAATAAGAAGATAATCTGGAAATTTTCGTGATTTTTTAACACATGTACGATTTATTAAAATTTTATTTTAGTATTTTATAAAAATATTATAATAAATCATACAAATTTTAGAAAATCACGAAACTTTTTCTATTATCTACCCATAATAGGTTGAATATGTGAAAAAGTTTTCAAATAAATTAATTGTTGTTTGGTATTTTTTTCAAAATTAATTTATAAAGTAAAGAAGAAACTGAAATTAATTTAAAAGAATAACAAACAATATTAGATTTATTTGGAACTTTTTTCAGATGTTTACCATATTATGAGTAGATAATACAAAAATTTGTGTGATTTTTTAAAACTTGTATGATTTATTATAATATTTTTAAACAATACTAAAATAAAATTACAATAAATCGTACATGTGTTAAAAAATCACGAACAATTCTAGATTATCTTCTCATTAAGTAGTGAGCATGTGGTAAAAATTTCAACTGAATTCAAGATTATTTGTTAGTTTTTTCAATGAGTGTTTAATAAAATTATTGATAGAAGGTCAAAACTGATAACAGAATCAAAGTACAGAGTTCGATTTGCCAATTTTTATAGTACAGGGGCCGAATTGAAACAACGTGTATAGTACAGGGTTTAAATTGATAATTTTCCATGTTTTTATTAAAGACAAATCCTGTTAATATCATAATTTCATAATTGAATGTATTCAACTTAATTAAAAATTAACAGGATTCTTAAATGTATATAAAAAATAACAAATGAACAAGCTCAAAAATGTCAAATACATAAAGACTATAAAACATAAACATAAAGTCAATACTCGCATTAATGTTTTTATTAAAGACAAATCCTGTTAATATCATAATTTCATAATTGAATGTATTCAACTTAATTAAAAATTAACAGGATTCTTAAATGTATATAAAAAATAACAAATGAACAAGCTCAAAAGTGTCAAATACATAAAGACTATAAAACATAAACATAAAGTCAATACTCGGTAATGCCCATTTGTTTGACATGTTCCGTAAATGTTTTTGCTGGCAATCCTTTTGTCAACGGATCTGCAACCATAAATTTGGTGCTAATGTGCTCGATTGACACTCTTTGTTTTTGTTTTTGAACTTCTTCTTTAACGACCAAGTATTTCAACTCCATGTGTTTAGCACCTTTAGAATACTTGTCGTTTTTAGAAAAGAAGACTACTGCAGAGTTGTCACAATAAATTTTCAACGACTTGGCGATACTGTCAAAAACTCTAAGTCCTGAAATAAAGTTTCACAGCCATAAACCATGAACTGTGGCCTTAAAGTACGTCACAAATTCAGCCCTCATAGTAGATGCAGCAGTGACTGACTACTTCTCACTCTTCCATGAGATTGCTCTTCTGGCTAGAAGGAACAAGTAGCCAAAAGTGAATTTTCTAGTATCCACACATTCGGCAAAATCAGAATCTGAATATCCAATCACCTCAAGATGATTAGATCGCTTATATGTGAGCATGCGATTCTTCGTTCTTTGCAAGTACCTGAGTACTTTCTTTGCAACTTTATAATGACCTATGTCTGAGTTACTTTGATACCTGCCCAGCATTTCGATAACAAAACTGATGTCTAGCCTGCACAAGTCTGTGCATACATCAAACTTCCAACAATAGATGCATAAGAAATATCTTTCATTTGTTTGCGTTCCAGTTTATTATTTGGACATTGATTGAGATTTAACTTATCTTCTTTCTGAATTGAAACAACACTTGCAGAGCACTTTTCCATCCTGAATCTTTCTAGAACCTTGTTAATATATGATTTCTGAGACAATTCTAATAGTTCTTGTGATCTATTCCAGAATATTTCAATTCCAATCACATATGATGTCTCTCATATATTTTTCATTTCAAAGTTCATATCGAGATATTTCTTGGTTTCATACAATAAGCCAAGATCGTTAGTGGCAAGCAAGATATCATCAACATACAGAACTATAAATATAAACTTACTCTCATTGACTTTCAGATATATACACCGATCAACGATGTTTTCCTTAAATCCAAAGGAAGTGATGATATCATTGAACTTAAGATACCATTGTTAGGAAGCTTGTTTAGGTCTGTATATTGACTTCTTAAATTTACACACCATGTGTTCCTTTCCTTCAACTGTAAAACCTTCAGGTTGGTCCATATAAACTTCTTCATCTAAACTCTCATTCAAAAAAGTAGTTTTCACATCTATTTGATGGAGCTCTAAATCATAATGAGCTACCATTGCCATAATAATTATGAGAGAATCCTTTTTTCGAGACATGAAAAAATGTCTATTTGTAATCAATGCCATCTTTTTGAGTATAAATTTAGCAACGAGTCTGGATTTATTACGTTCGATATTGCCATTTGAGTTGCGTTTAGTCTTAAAGACCAATTTAGACCTAACTCTTTTATAACCTTCAGACAATTCAACGAGTTCCCAAACTTCATTTTGTTCCATCAATTTTAACTCATCTTTCATGGAATCTAACCATTTATCAGAATTCTCACTTTCTATAACTTGTGAAAACGAAACTGGATCATCATCAATTCCTAAATCAAATTCAGACTCTTAAAGATAAACCATATAATCATTTGAAATAACAGATATTCTTTTTCTTACAGATCTTTTTAATGGTATTTCTAGTGGTTCATCTATTATAGGTTCATTAGTGCCAATTTCATCCTGTGGTGTTTGATCATTAATTTGTTATTTTTGTAAGTCATTGATATGATTAACAACTGTTAGAACAACAACTTGAGAAGAAGTTATAGGTATCAGAATTTGCACCTTAACTTCTTGGATTTCCACTCTACGTGGTTCCAAACTTCCACTGGTTTCATCATTTTCAATGAACCTAGCATTTATAATTTCAACAATTCTCGTATTATGACTATGATAGTAAAATCTATACCCTTAAGATTTTTCTGGATAACCAATGAAGAAACTATTGGTTGTTCTTGAATTTTGCTGGGCAACCCCAAACACGCATGTGCCTTAAGCTAAGTTTCCTTCTTGTTCATAGTTCAAATGGAGTATTTGAGACTGCTTAACTAGGAACCCTGTTTAATAAGTACACACAGTTTTTAAGGGTAAAGATAAGGGTAAAGATAAATTACTTAACATACTCTTAACCATATCCATTAAAGTACTATTGTGCCTTTTTGCAACGCCATTATGTTCTGGTGTTCCTGACATTGTGTATTGAACACATATACCACGACTTTCAAGGAACTTATCAAATGGACCTGGATATTGTCTAGTTTCATCATAATGTCCATAATATTCACCACCTCTATCAGATCTGACAATTTTCACATTTCTATCTAATTGTCTTTCAAGCTCATTAATAAACACTTCAAGTATATTTATCGATTGAAATTTTTCAAGCAGTAAATAGATATATCCATAATGTGAAAAATCATCAATAAAGGTGTTAAAATACCTTTCTCCACCAAAAGATGGTTTATCAAAAGGATCACATATATTGGTGCGTATAATTTTAAGGAACTTTGTGCTTCTTGTAGCTGCTTTCTTAATTGTGTTTCTTGTTTGTTTTCCTTTAATACAATCAATACAAATATCAAAATCAGTAAAATTCAAATGTGGAAGAATTTCATTCTTTACCAATCTTTCAATTCTTTCTTTGCATATATGACCCAAACATTTATGCTACAAGTCAGCAGAACATTCATTCACTAAACCACGTTTAGTTCTAACATTATGATGCACAGTTAAAAGAGTCTCAGCAAAAAGGTTATCACGCTTTAATTTGTACAAGCCATCACAAAAAATACTTGAACCAATGAAAAAGTTATTTTTAAACAAACTGAAACCTTCATTTCTAAAAGTAAAAGAATACCCAGTTGTATCAAGTTTGGACAAGGAAATCAAATTGCGAAGAAACAGATAGAACATAAAAAGTCTGAAAAAGGTTTAAATGATATCCAGTGTCTAAAATCAAACGATAAGTTCTAATGGCTTCAACTGGAGCTTTGACTCGATTTCTCATAAAGATATATTTTTCATTTGGAGTTATGATTTGGGTGATAAGAAATCTCTGCATCGTATTAGAAACATGAGTGGTACAACTAGAATCAATCCACCAAGTATTATGAGGAACTTCAGCTAAGTTTGATTCAAAATATACTAAAGCACTATGCTTACATTTCTTTTCGAACCATGCCTTACATTTCAGGCAATCTTTCTGATAGTGTCCATGCTTTCCATAGAAATGACACTTATCCTTCTGTTGTTCCTTATTGTGGATTTGGGCAGAGAACTGATTTGTCGATGATAATAATTTCTTGTCTTTTCCATTATTCTTTCCTAGTTTCTTTCCAGCTCTATTATGATTCATGAGATTGACAGATTGATTTCTTGATTTCTTAAGCCTTGCTTCTTCCTGAATGAGCATACTTTGTAATTCATGTACATTCCACTTATCCCTCATAGTATTATAGCTCATATGAAATAGGTCATATTGAGGAGACAAAGAGTTCAGGATAAACGTTACAAGGAAGTTTTCATTCACTTCCATTCTCATGGATTTTAGTTTTGCTGTCATGTTTGTCATTTAGACGACATGCTCATGCATGGTACGAAAACCATCAAATTTAACGATGGTCAAGGTGCCCCATTAGTGTCCTAGTAAGTGACTTATCAGCATACTCAGACTGAGAGCATTCTTCCACAAACTTCATAAATTCCTTAGCACTTTTAGCTTTCAGAAATGTGGACTTGATGTTGTTTGCAACAGTCATTCGCATAAACATTAAGCTCAGTTTGTTTGATATTTCCCAAGCATTATAGGAAGATCTCTAATTAGCACTGCTAGTTGCAGTAATAGCAGCTGGTTTCTCAGTTAAAAGTGTCAAATCAAGATCCAGAACACCAAGGTGAAACTGAACCTATTCGCACCATTCAGAGAAATTGAGACTAGAAAACTTTGTAACAGACGCAGCTTGCGAATGAAGAGAAACAGGAACAGATACTGCAAAATTTAAAATATGCTCACTCATTAATGCTTTGAGTAACAATAAAATCAAACAATCATAAATATATATATTGAAGTTCTCCTTTGGGTTACACAACTATATATAATAATAAATATGATTGATGCGCAATTTAATTTTGCATAATTGACAACTAGTATACTCAAAATAGACATGTTCTCTATCTTTGGATATACTAAACACACCTAATCAAAACATATCAATTTACCACAATTATATTCATAATTATAAAATAACCAATCAACTTTTTGGGTGTTTCAAAATATTTTATAATAATAAAAATCAATACACTCATGTCAAAATTATAATTGTCATCATGTCATCTCATTAACGAGCATCACATTAAACATGAGTAATTGAATTTATTTAATTTGATATCTGAGAAACACTTTCTAATGTAACACCCGGCATTTTTGCCATATAATAGTTTTTCCCGGATCGTTTAAACGGGATTAATATTATATTAATACAATGAATATTTTGGTTAAAATGATGGAATGTGTGAGGGAAAACCAAACTAAGTGTAATCAAAACAAGCCAATTAGGTTAAAAGCTAATGGAAGGGTAAATGTGGAAGTGATTGTGGTAGGTGGAAGCAAACCAATGGATGAGTGCCAAGTGGCAACTTGTTGAAGAAGATATGTCTCCTCTTCCTCCTACGTGAAGCTCACTTCTACCTCCCATTTCTGTTTTCTCTCTTCCAGGCGATTGAAACAAAACTTTCACACTTTGTCTCTCCAGCATTTCTCCGTTTTTTTTCAGCAAAGGTGAGCGTCTTTTAACGCTAACAAGTTTGGACAAGTTTAAAGTGAGTTTTTACCGAAGTTTAGGGTTTCAGTTTTGGGTGAAAACTCACTGTTTTGGATGAAAACACGTTGGTGTGTTTTCTAAAGTGTTTTAAGTGTGTTTGCTGCGTTTCCTACGTGATATTAGTTAGCATTTATAGCGTTTAAATTCTGTACATTCATGTTACAGATCCGAACTCTCCAGGGACGTTCGAGTACACTGCATTGCCGCAAACAGGTAAGTTCATAACCGTAGGTTGGCCCTTAAGGCCCTACATCATGGAGGTACTAGATATTTCAGTTCTGTCGGGTTGTTTTGGGTAGAAAGGTTATAGTTTATGTTTCTGAGTTGTCTGTATTCTTCTTCATGGTATGTTCTGTTATTTCTGTTGTCTGCCAGTTTAAGTTCAGGCACCGTTCATGCATACACGATTTTCTCTGAAAGCTCATGCAAAACTGTTTTCTGTACACTGTTTGAAATTAAACAAGATAAAATCTGACTGTCTGTAATGTACTGGTTAAGTGCGGGACGGGGACTGGCCCTCTGGTTTTATCCCTCCCTGGGAATCTGAAAATAAATTGTCCCTAGCAAGGACCCTCTGGTTTTATCCCTCCCTGGGAGTCTGAAAATCTGCTGTGCCTGATAGTGCACCATCTGTTTGCCAGTTCCCCTATAAGCCCCACTTATACCCCTCTGCCACTGAAATGTAAAGTTCTGTTCTGTCACTGTATTCTGAAAACTGCATGCATAGCATTTTGCATCACTGCATCTGTATTATGTTCTTACTGAGTTTTAGACTCATAGGTGAACTCTCTGATGTAGGTACTGAACCCGAAACTGAGGACCTTGTTCTTCAAAATGACGATCTGATGTAGCTGGTGGTTTGAGCTCTCGGGGTGGTTGCTGCAGTCAGACATAGCTTTCTGTCTTGAGGTTTAAGTCTTTAAAGTAAAGGTCATAGTTGTAAACTCTTCTGGAAATTCTGCTGTGTTTGTTTTAAAAACTCTGTTAAGGCTCTGTGATTCGTTTTAAAAAAAAAAACCTGTAGGAAATTCTGGTGGATGTATATATATATTGTATAAGTTCTGATGGTCAAGATTTTGATCTCTGTCGACAGTTGATAGATGTCTCCTGAAATATTCTGTATTAATGTCTTGAAATGTTTTGAAAACATTCTGTAATTGCTTGAGTTCTCCCTTTTCAGGTCATGCATGGATGGTCTCGAATTTTAGAGCTATCCATGCAGTTTGTTTTCTTGAAATCTGTCATTTGTAATGAAGGTCTGAAACCTGTATGCCTTCTGTTGTGCTCGAGAACCATGTTTTGATGTGGTTTGAGAATCTGAGACGTTTAAGTCTTCTGTTTTTATGCCCTCTGTCTGTATGCTTTCCTGTCAAAAGTTGTAAATTCTGTCTTTAAAACTATGTCTTCTGATTACATCTACCGGTAGGAATTTTGCCTGCATCTACCGCCAAACAGTGTTTCTGCCTTAGGTTTTCATCTTCCGAATTAAATTGCTATCTTCATCTTCCGATGACGTCAGAACATCTTCCGGCTGACGTCATCACCTTCTGCCGATTTCGTTCACTACCTGTATCTGCCGATGACGTCAGCACATCTTCCGATGACGTCATCACACATCCCGATTTCACCTGCCTGCCTTCATCTTCCGATGGCGTCAGAACATCTTCCGGCTGACGTCATCACCTTCTGCCGATTACGTTCACTACCTGTATCTGCCGATGACGTCATCACACATCCCGATTTCACCTGCCTGCCTTCATCTTCCGATGACGTCAGAACATCTTCCGACTGACGTCATACGATGATTTCTGCCTATATCTTCCGCTCAGTTTTACTCGTCTTCAGTTTCTTTTCTTCTGACGATTACGTTTAATGCTTGTATCTTCCGGTTGACGTCATCCATCTTCCGGCTGACGTCATCTCCTCTTCCGGCTGACGTCACCCACTGTTTACTTCTTCCGATTTCAGAGCATCATTTTGGTTTAATTTCATCTACAGCCCAATAGTATTCTGCCTCTTTGAAAAACTAAGTCTTCCGCCAAATTTCTGCCTATGCCTTCCGACTTCATTCCCTATTTTCTGCTGCTATTTATACTCTGTTACTCACTGTAGTTTCTTCTCCTGTGTAAAGTTATGCTCTTTTAGGGCTTGCATTGACAGTGCATGTTTTCTGTCATTCGGTTCTGTTTTCTGTTAAAGTTTTAAAAGTTCAGTTGGCTTTCATAAGTTGTTCCAGTAACGCTGTCTGTTCTGTTTATGTTAAAAAAAAAATAGTCACCGTTTTCTGCAAATGACCCAGAGTGACGGCTTGGTTCTCGGGTTCCGATCGGGATCCGGTTTCGGGCTGTCACATCTAATTCGGCCACTTTTGTGGCTAACAAATTATACATAATTTAGATATCAAATTAAATAATCCTGAAACTGTAAATAATATCTTGATCCTGTGTCAATAATTAACAATTACAAAACATGAAATTAGTTCAATATTTTCGGACGTGAACAGTAACCGGCGTGAACAATACCGACATCAATAGTGCCACGGTGAAAATTAGTAATCCCAAAAACTCTTGATCTCACAGATTATTCATTCTAATTTTGACAGAAGTTTATACTATTAATCGTTAAACATTAGGAAGCGAATAAACATGCGATAACAAAATAAAACTCATAATGGAACAAATGTTATAAAACAAGGCTCTGATACCAAATGTAAATCATTCATAATTTTGGGATCTCATATATACAGAAACCCTAATTGTCTGTATAAATCCAAACATTAAGATTTTGAACAAATTGATTTTCACAAATATAATTAACAAAGAGAGCGTACCTTGATCCATGATTAAGTTTTAAAGATCAATCCAATCGTCAAAAAATTAGTTTCTCTCTCATGACCACTTAGGATTTTTTGATAGTCTTGATAGACAAGAAACTTTTCTTATTAGGGTTGAGAGAGAACCAATTCTTTTAATATATGTTAAAAACTAATTTCCATCAAATTAGTTAATTAATTAAAAATACCTTAATTAATTGACCAATAGGATTGAAACACTTAATATTATCAAACCACCCTTTAATTTGTACACATGGGCCCCATTTATGTAACCCAAGTTTTGGGTTACAAAAAAAATATCTAACATCAGTACATTCAGAAACGGAAAAAAAATTGTAAGCCGGAGAAGGAATGAAAACTAGCCCAAAAATGAAGAAAATAAAAAAGAAATCAAATCGAGATCGCCTTAATTGATACAGAGAGCTCTTCTGCACTTGAAGAAGGAAGCATGGGAGAGAGAGAAAGAGAGTGAGTGATGATTGTTATATATTTACTCTTGTTTTATTTTATCCTCGCACAATAATTGATTAGGGGTGTTTGTGGTTTGGTTCGGTCCGATTTTAAGAAGATTGGGACCAGACCAACAAAATTTGACTTTCAATTTTTAGAACCGAGACCATTAAAATTTTTTTAGGACCGGACCAGAACCGGAGTAGAATTTCGGTTCCGATTCTAGTTAGGTTTCAATTTTTCCATTATTAATTATTTTTTAATAAAAAATTCAAAATAAAAAAAATAAATTCAACAACAGTAAATATATACATATAAAGCATATATATAAAAATTATACAAATCCAAATGCAATTTGCAAAAGATAAATTAAACAGCAGTAAAGTGATCTTTTTTTTCTTTTACTCCTTGCTCACTTCTTACACTAAATTGACATTGATTCTTCCTCTAAGAGAAACAATTTGCAGAAGCAGAACAAAAATGAGGCTGCTTCTTCTTCTCCTTGTACTCCTTCTCTTTTAAAAGCTCTGTAATGATACGGATTACAGAACTAACGGAAGTTATATAATGCCATTAACACAATAAATATTCATAATATTCATTATCCAACCATAAAGTAAAAATCAAATTCAAGGGGTAAGGACAAAAAAACTTACCTTACCTTCAAGCAGGACAATGTCGACTATCGAACTCAACGGTTAACGGCGAGCCGGCGTATGCGATAGAGGGTGAGCTGTGACCCGACGACTGGAGACGGCGTCTACGATGCGAAGATGAGAGAACTGAGATGTGAGAACAGAATTCGATACTCGATTTAGGGCTTCTGCCTTCTACTTACTGAGGTCCGGTTCAGTTTTCAGGGTATTGTGCCATTAAAATCAAGAACCAAACTGGGATTTTCGGTTCTGAAAGAGACAGAACTGAATTCCATTTTTTTTTCAAAACCCACTAGAACCGGACCAAATTGTCGATTCTGGTCTGGTTCTTCGGTCCAGGCCGATTTTTGTTCACCCCTATAATTGATAGTATTTACTAATATTATAAAATATTACACCAATATCGCAATAATCTTCAAAGAAATGGGGTTTTAAAATTTTTTATTTTTTATTTGTTTTTTATGAATAATTCATAAAGGATTTTTTTTTTTTTTTTTTTTTTTTTTTTTTAAACCCTAAAGTATGAGTTTCTTTTAAAACCAAATCTTAAACTATCAACCGTAATAATTCAAACCTTAAACTATCTAAAACCTAACAAATCAATCCCTGACGGATGGCCAATCACTGTCCGTTCGCTGACAACAGACAGCCAATTTAAAAACAACGGTCATCAGTTCTTAAATGTCCTACGTGGCACTGGACACGTCGGATCGGCCAGACAATTAGGGGGTGGATACTGTCGGTTCCACGTGCAGTGCACAAGAATAATAACGAACGTCCGGTCTTTGAAAAATGGCCGTCCGTTCCACAAAAATTGTCAATAATTGTCATAGATTAGTTACTGTTTGGGGAAACGGATGGCCATTCACAAAACCGGCTGTCTGTTTTCCCCAATTAGTGACAAGACCGTGACTCAATAATTGTCACGAGCCAAAAACTGTTTGGGGAACAGACGACCATTCATGAAATTGGTCATCCGTTGCGACACATAGTTTTCTACCCGTGACAATTATTGAGTCAAGAGTTGGTGACTGTTTGAGGGAACCGACAACCGTTCACGAAACCAACTGTCCGTACCCCTAAACAATCACCAACCCGTGACTCAATAATTGTCACGAGCTGAAAACTGTTTTAGGGAATAGACGGCCGTTCACAAAATCGACCGTTCGTTCACTCAAATAACTTTTGCCCCGTGAAAATTATTGAGTCATGGTTCGTTTTCATATACTATATAAGGAGATGACCCTTAATGCTGAACTCACAGATTTTAAAAACTCTAAAACCTCTAGAGACATCGTATTTATAGCTACTTTTTATTTTTTTCTTTATTAGCGACGTTGATGGATTCTGATTCAAGTAGATGGGTTGATGCAAACGAGGCAACAAATCACGCTGCCAACATGGACTGGTATTCAGACGACATGCCCAGATACGATGATCTTTGAGCATTTGATCACTTAGAATGTGATGGAGAAACAGAGGTGCATTCAATCTCGTAAACCCTAAACGATGAGCTTCGAACACAAGTCGAGTCGGAAGATGACGAGGCAAAAAGCATACCGGTAAGGAAAAAAATTTCGATGGTTTTTTTTTTTTTTGGCAAAAATATAGTTCTCTACAGGCCATTAGAGAAGAAATAGTTGAATATGCAATGAATAATGGATATGACATCAAATTCATTAAAAGTGAAACTTGGCAACTCACGGCAGCGTGTGAAGATGAATGTGAGTGGCGACTGTATGCTTCGATCATGCAAAATGAGATTACATTCCAAATAAAGAGTTACACCGATTCTCACAGCTGTGTAACGATAATTGAGAATCGTCACGCTACTGCAAAATGCATGGCAAACCATTATTTGGATAGGTTCAAAAGTCAATCTACATGGAAAATTCCTTCTATTATCGAGATGGTGAGGAATGATTTGAATGTGAACATTACACTCAGTCTTACCAGAAGAGCAAGAAGCGATGCTAAAAAACTTAATGACGGGAGGGGCGACAAACAATTCAAGCTACTGCATTCGTTTGCAGTAGAAATATTTAGATCAAATCCCGGTAGCATAGTTAAAATACATAGCTACCTGGTGGGCTCTAGTTAGAATAAGTCATGCGTATTTGAAAGAATGTACATGTGTATAGCTGCTTGCAAGACATGTTTGCTGCAGGGTAGTAGACCTATTGTCTATTTGGATGAATTTCATCTAAATAGCTCTTGCCTTGGCCAATTATTCACAGCTGTCAGTATTGATGGCGACGATGACATATATCCTATTGTCGTTACCAACGTGGAGTCAGAGTGCACAGACTCATGGAAGTGGTTTTTGCCAATATTGACGGAAGACCTAGACTGTAACACCCGAGATGTTCCTATAGCGTACGTAGCCTTAGATTAGGTTAAGTATGAGTGTTTAATGTTAATCCTAGAGTTATTCTAATTCTAAGAGTTATAGAGTGAGAAGAGTGAAAGTTGGAAGTGAAAAACCTTAAAGTGAAGGGGTTTAGGGTTTTACTGAAGAATACAAATGTAAAGTAAAGGAAAGAAGTGAAAGAGAGTTAAGGCATAAAGCCTTTCATGTTGAGTTGAGTGATGCATGGATGGGAGAGGTTATTTTACAAATTATAAAAGTTAGATGGAAAATTTTAAAAAGGGAAAAAGTTGGTGTTTTAAATTGGCAAAGTGGGTGGGTGAAAGGTTAACTTTTTGTCTCCTTTCTTCTTCTCTTCCACGAAGAACCCTAAGTCCTCCATTGTTGATGTTTCAAGCTCTCTTTTGGTGAAGGAACTAGCAAGGTTGGTGAATTAATTGGTTGGGTTTTAAGTTGCTTGCAAATCTTTGAATGTTTTTGGTGTTTTGATAAGTTTTGTGGAGTTTAGTTAGGGTTTGGAAACCCTAATGGGGGAGCTACGAAATTTTCTCTCATTGTTGGTTTTCTTCCTATTTTTGATGGTTTAACCCTTAGATAGGTTAGTTTAGGTTGTTTATGTAGGATCGAGATTGTCTAAGGGGGGGGGGGGGGGGGGTGAATTAGACCCTTTTTAAAATCTTAATTAAGTAGTCTAATGTTAATTTCTCCCTTATTGTAAGACTCTAAGCTAAAAGGCAATCAGACAAGCAATCAAAGTAAAGAGAGAGAGAAATTTAACACACAGAGATTTTTACGTGGTTCGGCCAAACCTTGCCTACATCCACGCTTCTAGGTTCACCCCTTGAAGATTCTTAACCTTCTCCTCAACGAGAATACACAGATCGGAATTCCGGGCTCCGATCAACTGCCTTTTACAAATCTGGATTGTTCTTCACGGGCGACAATCCACTGCCTTATACAAAATATTTGAGTTGGTAAAGTTCAAGCTCAGACTACACTCTCAAAGATTAAATCTCAAGTTATCGAATTGGGAGATGTAGAGAAAATACAGAGTATTATCACTTTCGCAGATTAGGGCTTCGAATTCAAAATTTTCAAAAAGTTGTATCTTCGTGCTCTAACCTTAGCTTAAATACTCTGTCTTCAATCGGATCTTGAATTCAATGCTCCTTATCCAATAATGGAAACTTTGTTACCGTTGGAGCAGCTTTCGTATAAAAACAGGTAGCCGTTGCATTCTGAGAGCGCAAATAGCCCGACACCATTAATGCTTTGGACTTTAAGCTTCTGGGTGAGGTACACTGTAGCTTTCGCGGCTAATTTGAATTCTGGCGGAAGACAAAGCTGATTTAGTCTTGAACCGCCATCGGATGATGCAACTAGAAAATATTGAACCGGCATCGGATGAGAAAGCTTCAAATGCTTGAACCGGCATCGGATGAGAAAGCTTTAAAACGCTGTCGGATGATTAAATCTTAGACTTCTTCCGCCTTTGTCGTTTAGTGACCGGAAGAGAAATTTGTTGAAGTCATCTGACTTTGGTCGTTTAGCGAGCGTAGGACTTCTTCGTTATTCCGCCTTGTCGTCTAGCGAGCGGTGGAGTACTTCATTTTAGCTCATCCGCCTTGTCGTCTAGCGAGCGGTGGAGTACTTCATTTTAGCTCATCCGCCTTGTCGTCTAGCGAGCGGTGGAGTACTTCATTTTAGCTCATCCGCCTTGTCGTCTAGCGAGCGGTGGAGTACTTCATTTTAGCTCATCCGCCTTGTCGTCTAGCGAGCGGTGGAGTACTTCATTTTAGCTCATCCGCCTTGTCGTCTAGCGAGCGGTGGAGTACTTCATTTTAGCTCATCCGCCTTGTCGTCTAGCGAGCGGTGGAGTACTTCATTTTAGCTCATCCGCCTTGTCGTCTAGCGAGCGGTGGAGTACTTCATTTTAGCTCATCCGCCTTGTCGTCTAGCGAGCGGTGGAGTACTTCATTTTAGCTCATCCGCCTTGTCGTCTAGCGAGCGGTGGAGTACTTCATTTTAGCTCATCCGCCTTGTCGTCTAGCGAGCGGTGGAGTACTTCATTTTAGCTCATCCGCCTTGTCGTCTAGCGAGCGGTGGAGTACTTCATTTTAGCTCATCCGCCTTGTCGTCTAGCGAGCGGTGGAGTACTTCATTTTAGCTCATCCGCCTTGTCGTCTAGCGAGCGGTGGAGTACTTCATTTTAGCTCATCCGCCTTGTCGTCTAGCGAGCGGTGGAGTACTTCATTTTAGCTCATCCGCCTTGTCGTCTAGCGAGCGGTGGAGTACTTCATTTTAGCTCATCCGCCTTGTCGTCTAGCGAGCGGTGGAGTACTTCATTTTAGCTCATCCGCCTTGTCGTCTAGCGAGCGGTGGAGTACTTCATTTTAGCTCATCCGCCTTGTCGTCTAGCGAGCGGTGGAGTACTTCATTTTAGCTCATCCGCCTTGTCGTTTAGCGAGCGGTGGAGTACTTCAATTTAGCTCATCCGCCTTGTCGTTTAGCGAGCGGTGGAGTACTTCAATTTAGCTCATCCGCCTTGTCGTCTAGCGAGCGGTGGAGTACTTGTCATCCGCCTTGTCGTCTAGCGGCGGTGGAGTACTTCATTTTAGCTCATCCACCTTGTCGTCTAGCGAGCGGTGGAGTACTTCATTTTAGCTCATCCGCCTTGTCGTCTAGCGAGCGGTGGAGTACTTCATTTTAGCTCATCCGCCTTGTCGTCTAGTGACCGGTGGATTGAGTCTTGTAAACGACTCCGCTCTTGTTGTTTTGAGACCGGTGGACTTAGTTATTTTGTTTAACACATTTCAGCCCTGTACACTTAATCACATGCATTAGATACTAAAATACCCTTATTAAGGGTATTTCCAACAGATTAAAAATAAATGCATAATTCATTATTCTCATTTAATAATCATAATCAAATTATATTACGTGCATATAAACACATCATCAAAAACATATTTAGACTTAAACATTAATTAAGTCAACAATCTCCTCCTTTTTGATGATGACAACCTATACATTTGATTAAATATAACTCCCCCATAGTCTTAGCTCCCCCATAGCAAATGCATACTTCAAAAGCAAACACAGAGCATATCCAGAACTTCAAAATAAAAGGTTTCCTAAAAAATAATTTCACTACATGCTAAACATGCTCAATCAAATACATTCCATTCTCCCCCATTGACATTATCAAAAACAAAAAAAAAATCAGAGAAATAGAAGAAGCATTGCATTCAACAAGCTAAGCAGTGAACGAGAGAGTTCCAGAACAGAAAAGAAATGTAGATATATAAAAAAAAATTATCTCCTATTACAGGAATCTAAAAATTGCTTCCAAAAGGCATGGATAGCCCAAGAGGGCAATGTGAGGGAAGGATGGAAAAAGGCATCCACACGGGCTTGGAGTGATGCAAGATCAAGAGGTAGAGGTTCCTGATAGATCACCAAGTCCGTACAGGGAGCAGGAAGGTGAGATGGTGTTGGAGAGGCCACCAGATCCTGACTCAGAGGAGGCTCGACTGCAGAAGCAACAGGAGAGGGAGGCACTACCAGAGGAGCAGTAGGAGAGGCATCCATTGGACTGGAGGGCTCGAAGGATGGCGCAAGGACAGAAGGAGCAGCAGAAACATTGAAATGCAGTTCTGCCTCCTGAAGATCCAAAGGCATCACTCGAAAATCTTCAACTACCTCCGGCCTGCAAAAAGGAAGGAGGAGGTCTTCAAATGTAGGCTCAGTGGGGCAGAGAGGTACATGTGGTGCAGGGCAAAGAGCCTCAACTTGAGTCTTGAGATCTCGAAGATTACGAGAGAAGATAGTATTATTTCGATCCAATTTTTGATCCATTTGTCCTTTAGCCACAGCAGCATCTTCGCGCAACTGATCCTTGAGTTGAGTGATCTTTGTATCAATGGTCAAAGCATAGGCTGTCTCAAGTGTGTCAATGCGGGACTGCAAAGCAATAAACTGTTCCTCACTGATGAACGATCTCCTTTGATATGTCTTTGGAGTTGCAGGAGTAACTGATGGAATTGGTGAGGATAATTGGACTGGAGGAGCCATTAGAGCTAGGGGAGGAAGTGGGACAGGAGAGGGAATGAGCATAGTAGAAGGTGGAGAGGGTTGGACTGGTGGAGAAGGTGGACTCGAAAGAGCAATATGACTTGGAGGAGGTGAGTCTGGAAGAGGGAGAACAGAATCCTCTGGAGGTGGAGAAGCAGTAGAGAGGACTGGAGAGATAGGTTGGACGGTTTGAGGCAGAGGAGGAAATAAGAGTGCAGGGAGAGAAGGAGAAGGAGGATTTGCTGGAATGGTAAGAGGCACAGAGGTTGGAGCAGAGATTGCCTCTGAAACATGTGATCTTGAGGAAGGGGCACGACGCCTTCGCACGAGAGGAAGAGAGTGGGGGCTCGAGGTCTGAGATGGAGAAGGGGAAGAAGGTTGGAAAGGAGAAGTGGGAGCAGGAGCAGGCTGACAAGGAGATGGAAGAGAGGAAGGCCTCACTAGTATTGGAGGAGGCAGTGAGGAAGGAGCTGAAATGGTCTCAAAAATAGAAGCCAAAAAGGATGGAGCAGGGGCTCTTGGCACAGGTGGAGGAAGGTGAGAGTGAGAAACCGGAGAAGGAGGAGTGAAAATATCAAAGGCAGGGATCTCAGAGTCACCACCACCTTCTTGCATGGAGGACTCTTCATCCAAACTCAGTTTCCTTTTTCCTTTACTGGCTACAACTACCTTAGCAGCCCTCTGCTTGGAGTGATCCAAAACAAACTTCCCTTGACGTGTTCTCTTAATCCCCATCCTTGCCAAAGTGGATTTAGAATAGTAGCTGGATGGTTTGAGACAACAAGGATCCTCATCTACAGGGAATTCAACATCAAATTTTTGAAAGATCTTCATGAGGAGGAGGTTGTAGGGAAAAGAAGTAGGCCCTGAGGAAATACTCTGTATCATCTTTTTCAGAATAATGTAGCCTATATCCAGGGGGTCTTTTGATAGAGTGCAAAAAGAATAACAAATTCCATGCTGCTGATATCATCATAATGACCGCCCTTAGGAAGGACATTATAACATATCATCTGATGGAGAAGACGAGCTCTAATTGTTAAATGTCTGCTCTTCAAGGAATTTGGAATATTGTGGGGGTCTAGAACTATTTCCTTCAAAAATTGCTCGCCATCTGGAGTTCTAAGGAATGGGGGTTCTTGCCCTATTGAAAAGATTTTGGGATGTTGATCAAAATGGGGACATCCCAGTAGCTCATTTATGGATTGAGAAGTTAGAACTATGCGCTTTCCATACACATAGCTCGAAATGATTGATTGGTTAGAAGGAAAACTAAGATTTGCATAGAACATTCTAATGGCTGTCGGGAGAAAGAAGGATTCTACTTCAAACAACCCTATTAGTCCAAGGTCAGTCAAGGGTGCTATAATGTTTAAGGCAATAATGAACGCATCTGAAACAATACCACGACTTGGAATCAATTTCTTATCCTTAAAGTTGTCGTGATACCTGGTTTCAGCAGCCTCATTGACGAAATATACCGACGGCCAACTATTTGCTCGAGGAATTTCTCGAGGTTTTCGAGCGGAAGTTTTGACCTTCTTGGCTGCGGGTTCTTTACCAGCTCTATGGGAGGATTCCATCGAAATGTTTAAGGAAGCTGACCGAGCAAAGACTCGTAGGAGATAGGGGTTTTGGAAAGGAGGAACGAAGTCTGGCAGAGCAGAACAAGTGAGAGAGCGCGAAAGATGAAGCGTCTTTGTAAAGAAAAAATAATTTAAATGGATTAAGGGCATCGCCCGATTAGAAAGAGACAAACGTGGAAGTCGAACAAGACCCGATGAGTTACACGTGTCATCAGATTAAAGATTAGATCATCCGATACAAAGACATCTTCCGGTGAATATTAAAAGGACCGGATGATGTGAATATCAAAGACAGAAAAAGAGAAGAAAGCCTTAACTTTTCTCATACTTGAAAAGACCTAATCTTATTCTAATACCACAGAAGGTTTTCTCATCCAAAGGTTTTGTAAAAATGTCTGCCAATTGATCCACAGAATTAACAAATTCCAACGAAATATCACCTCTTTGAACATGATCACGGATGAAATGATATCTTACATCAATATGCTTGGTTCTAGAATGCTGAATAGGATTTTTGGAAATGTTGATAGCACTGGTGTTATCACATCGAATAGGAATCCTATCATAAAAGAGATTGTAATCCTCCAAAGTCTGTTTCATCCACAACATTTGTGCACAACAACTGCCAGCAGCAATATATTCACTTTCTGCAGTTGACAATGTAACAGAATTCTGTTTCTTGGAAAACCAAGAGACAAGGGATTCACCAAGGAACTGACATGTTCCACTGGTGCTTTTCCTATCAACAAGACTACCAGCATAGTCAGAGTCTGAGTATCCAATCAGATCAAAAGAGGTGCCCTTCGGATACCATAATCCTAAGTCAGGTGTCCCACTTAAATATCTAAAAATCCTTTTGACAGCAGTTAAGTGAGATTCCTTAGGAGCTGCCTGAAATCTAGCACAAAGACAAACACTAAAGAGTATATCTGGCCTACTAGCAGTCAGATATAACAAAGATCCAATCATACCACGATACTTCTTGATATCCACACTTATACCATTTTCATCCTTGTCCAATTTAGTAGTGGTACTCATGGGAGTTTTGGAAGATTTGACAGATTCTAATCCAAATTTCTTTAGAAGTTCCTTTATGTATTTTTCTTGACAGAAGAAAATTCCATCAGGAGATTGACTGATTTGAAATCCTAAAGAAGAATTTTAACTCCCCCATCATACTCATTTCAAATTCACTTTGCATGAGCGAGGAAACTCATTACACATTTTGACATTAGTAGATCCAAAAATAATGTCATCGACATAGATTTGAACCAACAAAATGTCTTTATCCTTTTGCATGGTAAATAGAGTTGAGTCGGTGTTACCCTTTTTGAAATTCCTTTCTTCAAGGAAGTTCCTCAACCTATCATACCAAGCTCTAGGAGCTTGCTTAAGTCCATAAAGAGCCTTCTTAAGTTTATACACATAATCAGGTTTTGCAAAATCTTCAAATCCTAAAGGCTGTTCTACATAAACTTCTTCCTGAATATAATCATTTAAGAAAGCACTCTTCACATCCATTTGGAAGAGTGTGAAGTTTTTGTAGCAGGCATAAGCTAGAAGCATCCTAATTGACTCTAATCTAGCAACAGGTGCAAAGGTTTCCTCAAAATCTATTCCTTCTTCTTGATTGTAACCTTTAGCAACCAGTCTAGCCTTATTTCTAACCACAATCCCATTTTCATCTAATTTGTTCTTGTAAACCCATTTAGTTCCAATAATGGGATGATCCTTAGGCTTTGGAACAAGTTCCCATACCTTGCTCCTTTCAAATTGATTTAACTCTTCTTGCATGGCCAGAATCCAATTTTCATCACCTTCGGCTTCATCAAATTTCTTAGGCTCTACTTGTGAAATGAATGCCACATTGGCACAGAAATTCCTAAGAGAAGCTCTAGTCTTAACTCCTAAAGAAGGATCACCTAAAACTTCATCTATTGGATGGTTTCTGACATATTTCCAATCTCTAGGAAGAGCAGGATTTTCATCCTTGACAGGAATAATATCTAGAGAAGTTGAGGAAGGTTCTAGAGATTTTTCTACTTGAGGAGGATCACTAGGCTTTTCTAAAGAAAGGGAATCTAGTTGATTATCCAAAGAATCATCCTCATCCACATTGATTGTGGGATGAGGGGACTCATCAAAGTTAACATGAACTGATTCCTCAACAACTAGAGTTCTCCTATTGAATACTCTATAAGCTTTGCTGGAGAGGGAATAACCCAGAAAAATTCCAAGATCAGATTTGGAATCGAATTTTCCTAAGTTATCCTTAGTATTTAGTATGAAACATTTGCTGCCAAAGGCTCTAAAGTATTTAACAGAAGGAGTTTTTCCACTCCAGAGCTCATATGAAGTTTTCTCAAGAATAGGTCTTATGGAGACCCGATTAAGCACATAACAGGCAGTAGCAACAGCTTCAGCCCAGAAATACTTAGGAAGAGAATTCTCATTAAGTATAGTCCTAGCAAGCTCTTGGAGAGATCTATTCTTCCTCTCAACAACACCATTTTACTGAGGAGTCCTAGGAGAAGAGAAATTGTACTCAATTCCATACTTGAGACACAAGAGTTCGAATTTTTTCTTTTCAAATTCTCCACCATGATCACTACGAATAGCAATAATGGTGAGCTCCTTTTCATTTTGAACTCTTTTCCTAAAACTAGAAAAGGTATCAAAAGTCTCATCCTTTGACTTCAGAAAATGTACCCAAGTGAATCTAGAGAAGTCATCAACAATAACAAAGGCATAGAATTTGCCACCTAGGCTGGCTATATTGGAAGGATCGAAGAGGTCCATATGAAGGAGTTGGAGAGGCTTGGAAGTGGAAACTGCATTCTTTGATGCAAAGGAACTTTTGATCTACTTACCCATTTGGCAGGCATCACAGACCTTATCCTTCACAAAGGATATCTTAGGGATTCCTCTAACTAAATTCTCCTTAGTAATCTTAGCTAAGGTATCCATTCCTACGTGACCTAATCTCCTATGCCAAATCCAGCAGTCATTAGAAGAATTCACAGCAAAGCATTTTTCATTATCACAAACAAAGTTATCTAAGTCAATAACATAGATATTCTCTTTTCTGAAGCCAGTAAAGAGAACTTTGCTATTAGATATATCCTTAATAATACAGGAATTTTTCTTGAAGACTACTTTGTAACCCTTATCACATAATTGACTGATGCTCAGCAGGTTATATTTCAGACCTTCGACTAACAGAAAATTTTCTATAATAATATTATCAGGATTACCTATATTGCCGATGCCAACAATTTTACCCTTCTGGTTTCCACCAAAAGTGACATTACCTTTCTTTTTGTTGACAACAGCAAACATGGATGCATCTCCAGTCATGTGCCTAGAACAGCCACTGTCCAGGTACTACTGATTCCTTATTGGAGACACATCATCCTGCAAAACAGAGATCAAGTAGTCTTCTTAGGTACCCAAATCTTTTGGGTCATAGTGTTAGTTTTGGTTCCTTTGGGAACCCATTGCAACTTACTGCCAGTTTTCATATTATTTGTTTTTAAAGGACATACAAATGATTTATGTCCTACTTCATTGCATGCATGACAGATAGTAGATTTAACAAAAAGCTTTTTATATGTTTTCTTTTTACTAATCCCGTCATATCCTAGGCCAGTTTTATCAAACTGCACTCTTTGGCTGCTCAATAACATGTTCAGATTTTTACTACCTTCAGTGAAATTCAGAACAAGTCTATTTAACGTCTCATTTTTCTTTTTAAGTACAGAGACTTCCTTTTCATGCTGATTACATTCATTGGCATGCTTTTCTGACATACTGACATTTTCCTTTTTCAACAGATTGTATTTAGTTTTTAGCATGCCAAATTGTTTAACTAAATCATTAAATGCATCAATTAATTCTCCACCATCATTATCGCTTTCACTATCACTTAAAGTAGTGGCAGAAGAAGGACTTACCTTATCCTCATGTGCCATGAAGCACAAATTGGCTACTTCCTCATCTTCTGAAGAGGAGGTGTCACCTTCACTGTCATCCCAAGTGGCCTTCATAGCCTTCTTCTTGAATTTCTTGGGATACTTCTTTGCTTGTGGACAATCTGCCTTCATATGGCTAGGCTTTCCACACCCAAAACATGTGATCTCCTTGTCTTTTTGAGACTTCTCACCCTTTGGAAATCTCCTTCCTTGCATTCTTTTTCTTTGGAGGAATTTGCTGAACCTCCTAGTAATGAGGGCGATATCCTCATCATCATCTTCTTCTTCTTCTTCCTCAGACACATCTTGTTTACTAGAAGAAGCTTTCATAGCAATGTCTTTTCTTTTTGTAGCTTCTTTCTCCTTGAGGTCTTCCTTCTCGTTTGACCTCATTGTGATCTCATGTGTCATGAGAGATTCAATGAGTTCCTCAAGTTTTAGAATCTTGAGATCTTTTGCTTCCTGTATGGCAGTCACCTTTGGCTGCCAACTTCTTGGAAGACATCTAAGAATCTTTCTGACCTGTTCTTCACAAGAATATGATTTACCAAGAGCTTTTAAGCCATTGGTAATGTTAGTAAACCTTGTAAACATAGAAGATATAGATTCATCTTTTGGCATAGAAAATAACTCATACTCATGTACAATCATATTCAATTTACTCTCTTTTACCTGATTTGTTCCCTCATGGGTAACCTCTAATAAGTGCCAAATTTCTTGAGCACTTTCACACCCTTGTACCCTATTAAATTCATCTCTATTTAAGGCACAATACATGGTGTTTATCGCCTTAGCATTAAGGCCTAGATTTCTCTTATCTGACTCAGTTAGATCAGTGGAAATCTTAGGAACACTTTGGCCATCTACAGTTTTCATGGCTGTAAATGGACCATATTCTATAATGTTCCATAACTCATAGTCCATGGCTTGAATGAATATCTTCATTCTTGCTTTCCAGTAAACATAATCACTCCCATCAAAGAAGGGAGGCCTATTTGTAGCTTGACCTTCTCCGTGTGTGGAGTTAGTGTTGAATGCCATTGCCATTGTAAATATATCACACAATGATTAAAAGACAGCTTAGACAATGATAACCTAGCTCTGATACCAATTGTAGGATCGAGATTGTCTAAGAGGGGGGGGGGGGGGGTGAATTAGACCCTTTTTAAAATCTTAATTAAGTAGTCTAATGTTAATTTCTCCCTTATTGTAAGACTCTAAGCTAAAAGGCAATCAGACAAGCAATTAGACAAGCAATCAAAGTAAAGAGAGAGAGAGAAATTTAACACACAGAGATTTTTACGTGGTTCGGCCAAACCTTGCTTACATCCACGCTTCAAGGTTCACCCCTTGAAGATCCTTAACCTTCTCCTCAACAAGAATACACAGATCGGAATTCCGGGCTCCGATCAACTGCCTTTTACAAATCTGGATTGTTCTTCACGGGCGACAATCCACTGCCTTATACAAAATATTTGAGTTGGTAAAGTTCAAACTCAGACTACACTCTCAAAGATTAAATCTCAAGTTATCGAATTGGGAGATGTAGAGAAAATACAGAATATTATCACTTTCGCAGATTAGGGCTTCGAATTCAAAATTTTCAAAAAGTTGTATCTTCGTGCTCTAACCTTAGCTTAAATACTCTGTCTTCAATCGGCTCTTGAATTCAATGCTCCTTATCCAATAATGGAAACTTTGTTACCGTTGGAGCAGCTTTCGTATAAAAACAGGTAGCCGTTGCATTCTGAGAGCGCAAATAGCCCGACACCATTAATGCTTTGGACTTTAAGCTTCTGGGCGAGGTACACTGTAGCTTTCGCGGCTAATTTGAATTCTGGCGGAAGACAAAGCTGATTTAGTCTTGAACCGCCATCGGATGATGCAACTAGAAAATATTGAACCGGCATCGGATGAGAAAGCTTCAAATGCTTGAACCGGCATCGGATGAGAAAGCTTTAAAACGCTGTCGGATGATTAAATCTTAGAAGTCTTCCGCCTTTGTCGTTTAGTGACCGGAAGAGGAATTTGTTGAAGTCATCCGACTTTGTCGTTTAGCGAGCGTAGGACTTCTTCGTTTTAGCTCATTCGCCTTGTCGTCTAGCGAGCGGTGGAGTATTTCATTTTAGCTCATCCGCCTTGTCGTTTAGCGAGCGGTGGAGTACTTCATTTTAGCTCATCTGCCTTGTCGTCTAGCGAGCGGTGGAGTACTTCATTTTAGCTCATCCGCCTTGTCGTCTAGCGAGCGGTGGAGTACTTCATTTTAGCTCATCCGCCTTGTCGTCTAGTGACCGGTGGATTGAGTCTTGTAAACGACTCCGCTCTTGTCGTTTTGAGACCGGTGGACTTAGTTATTTTGTTTAACACATTTCAACCCTGTACACTTAATCACATGCATTAGATACTAAAATACCCTTATTAAGGGTATTTCCAACAGATTAAAAACAAATGCATAATTCATTATTCTCATTTAATAATCATAATCAAATTATATTACGTGCATATAAACACATCATCAAAAACATATTTAGACTTAAACATTAATTAAGTCAACAGTTTATAGAGATAGATTAGAGATTTGGTGGAAGTTGGAGAAAAATCGGATTTTAGTGCTATGTGGCCGATTCTTTTTTGGTGTATATTTCGAGCAGCCATGGTGTTTGGTTGCTAAATTAGTTTGATTCATTGGATAGTAGACATGTAGAGGTTTACGAAATGAGGCAGAACATTTAAATCCGTTGAAAATCGAGTAAGTTTTGGCCGATTGAAGTTTGGTCACTAAAAGTGTGAGAAAAATTCGGGTTTTGGGTTTATGCTTCATAGTTGGGTTGTTTGTTGCTAGAGTTAGAATATGCTTTCATTAAACTTATATTAATGGTTTCTAAGTTTTTCCCCTTATTGTATTAGGTTAACGAATTGAGTAGTTGACATAGTCGAAGCGAACGAACAAGTGCGAAGTAACCAGGTAAGTAGTGGAACGTGTGTTTTTGTTGCCTTCGGGTTTATTGGTTGGTTTTTTATTTTGTTTTGCGTTTGAGCATTGTGTGACATGCATCATTGTTTTCGATAAACGAAAAACGAGTTTTGTGCATGGTTTGAAAGGTGAGCATGAAACGTAAAGAAAAAGAGAAGAAGAAACGAAATGTGGTCTCGAGTGGAGTCGCCAAGTTGCGTAGGGTGCTAGTGGAGCACTTGCGAGGGACTCTACAAGAGACGTATCGCTGAAAATACGTAAGTGTCGTGAGTATGAACGCCTCGTCGTTAACGTGCAAGTGTAAGCACTAGAGGGTTCTATGATCGACGTGGGAGGGGATCGTGTGTGGTAGTCCAATGGGCGGGGCCCGGATGGGAGCTGTCCGATCTTGCTCTGTTGGGTCAAAGTGTGGCAGTCCAATGAGCAGGGCTCGGACGTATGTCTCTTTGATCCACACGGAAAAGTGAAAAAATAATGAAACAAAAACGAACAGAGAACAATTGAGTGAGTAGAAACTGCATGTGTTAGGGGTTGAGTGTGTGCATTGTGTTTTGTTTTGCATTCATTACTCCCTACTTGCTAAGCATTAGATTTACGTTTTGTGTTCTGTGGTGTAGGTGACGACGTGTTTACAGGTGAGCTAGATGAGGGAGGACAGGACTAAGGAGCAGTCGGCGACGCACAGGTCATGTTGGTGCAAGTATTTGTCGGGACGTCTCGACCATGGACTTCTGGGAGATGTGTGGGATTGGTATTTTGGATTGTATATAGATAGTTTTGTTTGGACTTTATTTGTGTAAATGATGGTGTTTTATAACCTTTATGGATGTTGTTTTGGAATTTATTGTATAAAGGTTTGATTTTCAGGGTTTTGGTTTTAAAAAAATTTAGTCCTTATGCTGCTTGGTTTTTCATAAAATAAACGGTGTTCTTTTTAACCCATTTTCACGTTTTTGCTGAAGTTTGATAGTCGTGTTTTCTGGGATTTTTACGTGTCAAGGAGTCGGGAAAAGTTTTAGGTAAGTTTTAGGTGTTTTAGTTGTGTGTGTGATTGAAGAAAATGGAAGAAAGGAGAAGAGAGGTGCTGGTGGTCGATGTGGAGGTGCGTAGGCTAGGACAGGGGCGCACTGGTGCCCGGCGGGGTGCACGCAGCGCCCCGCGCCGATCGATCAGCCAAATCCACTATTACTTGATCGACAACTCTAGAGGTTGCCGATCGATTGGCACTTTTGCCGATCGATCGGCACCTTGTGCGTAGGGTTGCGCACCCGTGGCGCGCTGCTGCGCGCACGTGTGCACCCAGTGCGTGTGCGCGGGGCTCCCATGGTCACCCAATCTGAAATTTTTAAAATTTTACCCCTTTCCAATATGTTTTAACCCGATGTTTTCCGACACGTTTTGCACGTATTTTACACACGTTTTCCAACCATTTTTTATAGTTAAAAAAAAAATCAAAAATTGAGTCAAAATTTTATCAAAAATTATTTTAAACTTCGTTTTAAACATGGTAAGAGTGAGCAAAGTAGCGTACCGAGTAGGGGTGGGTTCGGGGGCGTTACATGGACACTCTAGATGGACGCGGATGGACAATTGTGTCGGATCGAAAAAAGGTATAATTGTATAATTATTTTTCATACCGCTTATTTAGTGGTGCAATTTTACTGTGTAAGTGAGTTCTGTTTAGGAGACTAGATTTTAAGTAGGACCATTTGTGACCCCTCCAGCATTTCCTGAGAACTTACTTGGAAAGGTAATTATGTCTAGAAGATTGTCCAGTACAGTCTTTCCTGGGAATTATCCTGATCAGTACTCTCCACGTTTTACAGTGTTGGTATTTATATTATTGTTCCCACCATTTTTATTATTTTCCCAACACAAATATTGAGGTGTTGTGATTGTTATATTGTTTTATATTCACTCTGTTTTTATATCACATATTAGGGGTTGTCGCGTGTTGTGCAGGAAGAATTAGGTTTAGCCGAACACCGCTACTACCTCCAGCATATGTACGCAAATTTGAAAAGTCTATTTCGGGGCAGAGCATTTAAAGATGCAATGTAAAATGCGGCCAGGGCAATCACAGATTTTCATTTGAGATAGAAATGAGGAAACTACATCAGATTAACTCGAATACCCACGCATGGCTGTGACGAACACCGCCTAACTATTGGGCTAGTCATGCGTTTTCCTCGATTCCCAAGTGCGATATGGGTCTGAATAATTTATGCGATTCATTCTATGCAGTTCTATTGCCAGCCAGGGACAAACCGATCCTGACCATGTTCGACATGATTCGAAAGTGCTTGATGACTCGCATTGTAAAAAAATACGAGAAGATGCTCTCATCAACATACCTCTTGTGTCCTAAGATAAAGAAAAAGCTTGGGAAGCTAAAACGTGTAGCTCAAAATTGGAATGTTGTGTTAGTGGGAGATGCACAATTTGAGGTCAGCAACAAAAACGAATGATATGTTGTCGACCTGAATGCAACTGCGTGCAACTGTTACAAGTGTGAGCTTACTAGAGTCTCATGTGTCCATTCCATTCTATGCATGCATTTCATGAGACTAAAACCAGAAAATTTCGTTCATCGACACTATCACCGGTCGACATATGTAGAGATGTACTCAAACTTCATTCGTCCCATTAGTGGCATGGACATGTGGCCAGCAATACACGAAATGAAACCAATCATTCCGCTTGAGAGGAGGCGCTAACCTGTTAGGCCGAATAAAAATAGAGTGCGCGATGTCGATGAGTCATCGAGGTCGACAATGTTTAGGAAGAAATCTACGATGACGCGTCGTATATGTTGGCGGCAGGGGCATAATAGTCGCATTTGTCCTGATAGGAGATCTACTTCAGGCGCTACTACTGCTTCTGCTTCACAAGACAGATTTATGGGTATTTGACGGGACACAAGTATATTTCAATCCATTTTTTCTCATAAACAAATTTTCATTATTTTCTAATATAGTTTTTATTATGTGCAGGAATCTTCTATACACGGCTATGGACCAAGAAATGTATGACTATATTCAGGTGGTAATTTGTTATAACGGCTTCTTCGGACTAGAAGAACATAACAAAGCTTAATGCAAGACTGTTTTGGAAAAGTTATCAAAATACATTTCGTTAGATTATGAAAAGAGTGGAGTTCTCAATCACATTGATGGATCTTCTGAGATTGATTGAGCGAAACATACATTAAATGAGATTTGTTCTAAGACAAAGAGGCAGTGAACATGCAGTAAAGTTAGATTATGTTTACCGTATGTTCATTGCCTCTTTCGCATGGAACAAATCTCATTTAATATATGTTTCACTCCATTAATCTCGAAAGATCCATCAATGTGATTGAGTACTCCACTATTTTCATATTTTATCGAAACGTATTTTGACAACTTTTCCCAAACTGTCTTGCAAGCATTAACCTTTGCGATGTCCTTATAGCAATAAATGATACAAGTGTTAAAAAATAAGAAAATTTATAGATTAGCTTCCTATTGTGTGATGAACATGCGATAAAATTTTTAAATAAATCCAATATCGTTTGGTATTTTTATAAAATTAATTTGTTATAATGTGTAAGATACGTCTATTTTGTGATTTAATTCACTAAAATAGCAATAAATGGGACAAGTATTAGAAAATCAGAAAAAAACATAGATTAGCTTCTCCTGGTGTGATAAACATTCTGTAAAATTTTCAAGTAAATTCAATATATTTTGGTATTTTTATAAAATTAATTTGTTATAATGTGTAAGGTGCGTCTATTTTATGATTTAATTTATTAAAATGACAATAATGGTACAGGTATTAAAAAATAAAGAAAATTTATAGATTATCTTCCCATGGTGATGTGAACATGTGGTAAAATTTTTAAATAAATTCAATATTGTTTGGTATTTTTATAAAATTAATTTGTTATAATATGTAAGGTACGTCTGTTTTATAATTTGATTTACTAAAATAGCAATAAAAGGTACAAGTTTTATAAAATCAGGAAAGTTTATAGATTAGCTACCCATGGTGTGGTAAACATTCGGTAAAATTGTCAAATAAATACAATATCATTTGATATTTTTTTAAAATTAATTTGTTATAATGTGTAAGGTAGGTCTGTTTTATAATTTAATTCACTAAAATGACAATAAATGGTACAAGCGTTAGAAAATCAGAAAATTTTATAGATTAGCTTCTCATGGTGTGGTGAACATGTGGTAAATTTTTACATAAATTCAATATTGTTTGGTATTTTTATAAAATTATTTTGTTATAATGTGTAAGGTACGTCTGTTTTATGATTTAATACACTAAGATAGCAATAAATGGTACAAGGGTTATAAAATTAGAAAAATATATATATATTATCTTTCTATAGTGTGGTCAATATGCAGTAAAATTTTTAAGTAAATCCAATATCGTTTGGTATTCTTATAAAATTAATTTGTTATAATGTGTAAGGTACATCTGTTTTATAATTTAATTCACTAAAATGACAATAAATGGTACAAGTGTTAGAAAATCAGAAAAATTTATAGATTAGCTTTCCATGGCATGATAAAACTTGCGATAAAATTTTTAATTAAATCCAATATGGTTTGATATTTTTGTAAAATTAATTTATTATAATGTGTAAGATACGTATGTTTTATGATTTAATTTACTAAAATAGGAATAAATAGTACAAGTGTTAGAAAATCATAAAAATTTTCAATTTTCAAGGTGTGGTAAACATGTGGTAAAATTTCATCTTTTTCTTTTCACAAGTTTTGGTAGAATAAGCAGGACGAAAGGTTTCAGATATATTCCATGGCTCCGGGTTTCGAGTCAATTATAGCCCTATAATTTATATACCTGGAATTCTAGATATTATTATAATTCATTTTTATTATAGAATTATATAGAATTTTTATTTTACTAAAATTAACCTCTCATGTTTTCAAAATTTTTAATTAATTAAAAAAAATTCTATCGTTTTCCTTCCTTATTATCTTTGTAATGACCATTTGATTGGTTCAATGAAATGCAGTAGTGAAAATGTTCAAGTAAGTCCAATATCATTTGTTATTTCTTTAAAATTATTTTTTATAATGTCTAATCTACGTCTGTTGTACGATTTAATTAACTAAAATTGCAATAAATTGGTACAAGTTTTAGCAAATCACGAAAGTTTTTCAGATATCTCCCCATGGTCACTTTTTCGAGTCGCATATATCCCTATATTTTTGTTATACTCGAATTTCGAGATGATATATATATCATTTTTATATAGAATTTATATAGAAATTTTTATATTTAAATAAAATTTAAAATCTCATGTTTTCAAAATTTTAATTAATTAAAAAAAATTCTATCGTTTTCCTTTCCTTATTATTCTTTGTAACTGACCATTTGATTTGGTTCATCATGAACATGCAGTAAAATGTTCAAGTAAGTCCAATATCATTTGTTATTTCTTTAAAATTATTTTTTTATAATGTCTAATCTACGTCTGTTGTACGATTTAATTAACTAAAATGTTAATAAATAGTACAATTATTAGAAAATCACAAAAATTTTCATATTATCTTTTCATGATCTTGTAAACATGTGGTAAAATATTCAAGTAAGTCCAATATCGTTTGATATTTATTTAAAATTAATTTTTTATAATGTCTAATCTACGTCTCTTGGATGATTTAATTGACTAAAATGACAATAAATTGTATAATTCCTAGAAAATCACGAAATTTTTAGATTATCTTCCCACAGTCTTGTGTACATGTGGTCAAATTTTCAAGTAAGTCTAATATCGTTTGGTACTTATTTAAAATTAATTTTTTATAATGTGTAATTTAGTGAAAAAAAGTTGAAAAATTGGACAGAGTTTCTTTTGTTTTATGACTCCCTCATAACTAGTTTCAAATCGTTACTGCATATTCAAATTACCAAACAGTACCAAAATTTTATAGCATAAACTAAATTACATCAAACTAAAAGAACAGTCCTGGGAGGCATGGTAGTATCCCTCTGCCACTTTTCCGGTAAACCCGATCAACCCATTCATCGTCTCTGGAGTAATCTCAATTGGACAGAGTTTCTTTTGTTTTATGACTCCCTCATAACTAGTTTCAAATCGTTACTGCATATTCAAATTACCAAACAATACCAAAATTTTATAGCATAAACTAAATTACATCAAACTAAAAGGACAGTCCTGGGAGGCATGGCAGTATCTCTCTGCCACTTTTCCGGTAAACCCGATCAACCCATTCATCGTCTCTGGAGTAATCTCAATTTTTGTACCCAGGATGTACGTCTTTATAATTCCCGACCTTCTGATAAAGCTCAAGTTCGTATAAAAGTGACGAATAATTCAGTCACAGCTATCGACCCGCAAACTGTAGATCCTGTGCAGGTCGATTTTGTCAAGCATCTCCTAGATCTCGAAGAACTTCCAACCTTTAAAGTCAACGATCTTCAAATGAATCACCGAGCGGTGTAACAGATCCAACTCAAACTGCTCTCGACATATCTGATTGAAAAATTCAACTGACAAGAACCCAGACCAATTTTGCGGCACGTCTGGCATTGATGGTGCCCAACGTTCCGTCGGGCCACCGTGTGTAACGCCCTCGAACCCACCCTGGCTCGATGCGCTACTTGCTAACCAATCCCATATTAAAACATAATTTAAAATAAAATTGACACAGCAGAATTTAAAGCTAAATCCCTCAAAACTCTCTTACGTCATACCTAGCTGCCTAGACTCATTAATTTCCCTTAATTTTAACCGTTAAATACCACGGCGTCTTCCCCAAAAATTTTGACAAAGTAATGCCTGAAAATGGCGCTTCCAAAATGCTAAATACCTGCATAAAAGCCAATCCCAACCAATCCAGAATACTCCTATTCAACTTATTCAGCATACGAAATCACCAATTAGCAGTAAAGAGGGAAACTAAATTACTAACATCCCTAACTGAGGAAAGTCCACAGTATAGGGCGACACATCACCCTTAACTATGACTATATACAACAAATACAAATAGCTATACCATAACTGTCAAAACATTAACAAAAAAGAGTCACACATTCCCCTCCTTTTCACAAACAGACATCTACAATAAACTACAAAAATGCAAAGTCCCACATTCTCCCAAAGACCATGGTCGAGGCGCCTCGACAACTGCCCGCACCGGCGTGCTCCGTGTGCCACCGACTGCCGCCTAATCCTGGCTCCCTCGTCTAGCTCACCAGTAAGCTGTCACCACCTACACCATAGAACACACACGCACACGTAAGCTTACGCTTAGCAAGTAATGAATAACGAATATAAACATGCACAATGCACCCACAATGTAAACATGCACCATGCACCCACAATCCCCTAACACATGCCAAGTCTACTCACTCTGCTGCTTCTTACTAATGCACGTTAACGACGAGGCGTTCAACCCTTTAGTGCCACTTGCACTTTAACAACGAGGCGATCAACCCTCTAGTGCGACTTACACTTTAACATCGAGGCGTTCAACCCTCTAGTGCGACTTGCACTTTAACATCGAGGCGTTCAACCCTCTAGTGCCACTTGCACTTTAACATCGAGGTGTTCAACCCTCTAGTGCCACTTGCACTTTAACATCGAGGCGTTCAACCCTCTAGTGCCACTTGCACTTTAACATCGAGGCGTTCAACCCTCTAGTGCGACTTGCACTTTAACATCGAGGCGTTCAACCCTGTAGTGCGACTTGCACTTTAACATCGAGGCGTTCAACCTTTAGTGCGACTTGCACTTTAACATCGAGGCGTTCAACCCTCTAGTGCCACTTGCACTTTAACATCAGGGCGTTCAACCCTCTAGTGCGACTTGCACTTTAACATCGAGGCGTTCAACCATCTAGTGCCCCTTGCACTTTAACATCGAGGCGTTCAACCCTCTAGTGCAACTTGCACTTTAACATCGAGGCGTTCAATCCTCTAATGCCACTTGCACTTTAACATCGAGGCATTCAACCCTCTAGTGCGACTTGTAATTTAACATCGAGGCGTTCAATCCTCTAGTGCCACTTGCACTTTAACATCGAGGCGTTCAACCCTCTAGTGCCACTTGCACTTTAACATCGAGGCGTTCTGTAACACCCGACATTTATTTGCCATGTAATCGTTTTCTTGAATCGTATAAGCGGAATCAATATTATTTTAATACAATGAATGTTTTGGTTGAATTGTTGGAATAATTAGTGGAGAACTAAACTAATGTGGAACCAAAACAAATCAATTTGGTTAAAAACCAATGGAAGGGCATAATAGGTAAGAATTAAGGTGGTTGGGAGGATGCAAGTGGATGACTGACACTTGACAACTTGTTGAAGAAGACATGTCTTCTCTTCCTCCTACATGAAACCCACTTCACTCTTTCCTCTGCTCTTTCCATTCTCTCCTCAGCACTCTCTCTTCCAGTCGACAAACAACCATCGAAGTTACTTCGATCTCCTCAGATTTCTTTCTGCTTCTCCGCTAAGGTAAACATCTACTAATGCCAACGAGTTTGGACAAGTTTAAGGTGAGTTTTACTGAGGTTTAGGGTTATGATATTTAGAGAGAGAACTCACTTTTTTTGGATAAAAACACGTTGGTGTGTTTTCTAAAGGGTTGAAATGAGTTTGCTGCATATCTTGCCAAGTATTAGTTAGCATTTGCAGCTTGATGATTTTTCTTTCATGCACTTCATAGGTTCGTGCATTTTCGAGACGATCAAGAATATCAACTCGACAGCAACCAGGTAAGTTCATATGCATAGATTCGGCCCTTAAGGCCCTACATCACGGAGGTACTAGGTTTTCACTTATGTCGGGGTTGTTTTGGGTAGAAAAGTTAGGGTTATGTCCTGAGATGTCTGTATTTTCTGTTGTCTGTTGTCTTATTTCTGTTATCTGCCAGTTTAAGTTCAGGCACCGTTCATGCATACACGTTTTCTCTGAAAGACATGCAAATATTTTCTGTACACGGTTTTGAAGTTAAGAAAGATAAAATCTGACTGTTTGAAATATATCGGTTAAGTGTGGGACGGGGACTGACACTCTGTTCTGTTCTGATTCTGTACTATTTACTGTTATGTGCCTGATAGTGCACCGTGCCTGATAGTGCACTCTCTGTATCGCCAGTTCCCTTATAAGCTCCACTTATACCTCACTGTCACTGGAAGATAAATGTTCTGTACTATCACTGTATTTCTGAAAAGTTCATGCATAGTATATGCATCACTGCATTTATTTTTGATATGTTCTTACTGAGTTTTAGACTCATAGGTGAACTCCCTGATGTAGGTACTGAACCCGTGATTGAGAACTTTGTGCCTCAAGCTGATGACTTAATGTAGTTGGCGAAACGAGCTTGCGGGGATTGGTTGCTGCAGCCAGACAAACTTCTGTTTAGAGGTTTAAGTATTTTAAGTAAAGTCCATTCTGTCTTTAAATTTTATCGTCCATTCTGCCTTCTGTTTCTGGTTTTCAAATTTTCCAGTATTTTGGCTAAGTGTTAGTCGTCCACAGTCACTTCTGCCCTTTTAAAACAGTTGTCATTCTCTTTTGTAAAACAGTCGTCCACGTCCATTCTGCCTTCAAAATAATGGTCTATTTCGCCTTTGGGCTTAGTCGTCTACGCCCTCTGTTAAAATAGTCGTCCATCCTACTTTCTGTTTTTATCGTCCATCCTGCCTTCTGTTTTTCTTAAAAGTCCAAGCTGCCTTTGAAGATAGTCGTCCACGCCTTCTTCAAAACAGTCGTCCATTCTGCCTTCTACCTTTCAACGTCCACTCTGCTTTCCAGTTTCTGTCCTTCGGGTTTGCACACATTCGGCTAAGTCTAAAAGTCTACTGCTTTTTGTCTTTTACTGTCAACGTCCACGGATTCTGTTTGTCCACAGACCCCAACTTTGATTTTAAGGGTCCACGGATTTTGTTTGTCCACAGCTCTCGATTGTCCACGGCTACTGTAGCCTTCCACAGAACGTCTTCCAACCTTCACTTCCAGAGAAGGTTTCCTCTGTGAATTTTCTGTCAAGGCTTTTAGAAGTTTAAAAGTTTCATAATAGGTAAAAAAAAAATATAGTCCACGTTTTTCTGTTCTGTCCAGAGTGATGGCTCCTCGGACCCCGATCGGGTCTCGGGCTGTCACACGTTCAACCCTCTAGTGCGACTTGCACTTTAACATCAAGGCGTTCAACCCTCTAGTGCGACTTGCACTTTAACATCGAGGCGTTCAACCCTCTAGTGCCACTTGCACTTTAACATCAAGGCGTTCAACCCTCTAGTGCGACTTGCAATACATTTCATGCTCATCATTCACATCATACCCCAACACACTACACCTCTCATGCTCATCATTCCCATCATACCCCAACACACTACACATTTCATGCTCAACATTCACATCATGCCCCAACACTTATTTCGTAGCTTAACATGACGCGTGCCACTCACACAATACTCAAACACCAAACAACAACAACAACCCAGCAATCCAGGCACACACTACTCAATATAAACAACACAACTATCAAACAATAAATCCTACCGTTCAGTGGTGTAGGCCCGAAGGCGACAAAACACACAATCCATTACTTACCTGGCGTCCTAGCTCGCTGGGTTTGGCACATCACGTCACCTATGGCTCGACCTACGAGAAATATTCAAACGTCATTAAAATCAAGGCTACATTTATCAATTTACTCTCAAATTACAATTTCTAGCCTAACCTAACTAAAATCTAACTAAACGGGCCACTAATTTGGGTTCGGTAAAACCGACCCAAAATTTCAAACGTGCATAACTTTCGCGTCGGATATCAGAATCGAACGATTCCAGCGGCCACGTACTTTGCTAATAACCTATTTTAACCCGTCAAAAGGAATTTTAAAACCAACGACTGTAGCTAGGTCAAAAATAAAAAAATCCGATTCTGCCCTAAACCGAAAATTTTCCCCTTTCCAATTTTTTATCAATTCTCACTCATTTCCTCACCAATCAACCACATATACCCTCAATTAGCATAATCTAACAAAAAATCCAGAGGCTACACAGCAAAACTTCAAATGCCAGAACAGGGCTCACTACTGCCTTTCGCCCAGACAGTGCTCTTCACGGCCAATTGACCATAGCCGGTCCAAGGGTCGGCAAACCCACGCCGGAAGCAGCCAATTTCGGCCGGCGATCGGAGCCCATTCTGGCTCGCTACCCTCGGCCTCGAACAGAGTCAAAACAGGGCCAAAAATGGATTTACCCGTCGGATTTGTACGCGGAGACGGCCGGAATCTGCTCGCCGCAGTCGTCTGGCCGGAGAACGCCGGAAAACACCGGTGAACAGGTCGCCGTTGAACGTCGCTTGTCTCCCTCGTCTCCGTTCGGGTACTCGGGTTTTCGGTGCTCGCGACAGAATGGCTTCGAGCCATTCTGTTATTTTCTTTTAAAAAAACAAATAATAATAATAATAATAATAATAATTCCTATTAAACATTAATAAATCATCATTTACCGTTTTGCCCTCCCGTGTTTTCTACCATTTCGAATTTTGTTAAATCTCGTTCTTAATTATAACCTCCGGCTTAATTTCATTGGGAATACCCGAACCTAAATTAAGAAACCCTTCACTTTTCTTTTTAAATTAATTAAACCAACCTATTTTATTTTTCTTTTATTTTCTCTCCAATTTTTCCTTTTAAAAAAAATCCCGGGTGTTACACCATGTGTCGGACCGCCTTGCTACGTTGACAGTGCTTGACGTTCCGTCAGCCCAACCTTTCGTCTAATAACCAATCTCTCAGCCATTTCAAGGGGATTTTTTGAAATTTAGGCCGAATTTGTAATTTGTGAATTTTGAATTTTAAGACTCAGATTTGTGAGGTTTTTGATGAAAATTGAGCAAAACAATTGAGAATGGAGAAATGAATAACGTGGGGTTTGAATCGGTTGGAATTTTGAAAAAAAAAAAAACACAAAATGGCAGAGACGATTCAGATTTTTCTTAAGGGTTCGCGAGTTCAAGCGTCTGTTCCCTTATATACTGTCGGGGAACGAACGACCGTTGTCTGGGTGGTGACCTTCCGTTCTCAGCCCTAATTTTAACAACAGACGACCGTGTTCTTAAAACGGCCGTTCGTTCTCGTCCTTGATGATGAAATGAGCGGTCGATTTCAGATCACGATCGTCCGTTCTAGTAATGCTCCGTAGGACATTTAATTTTCGTGCATCGCACGTGGAACAGACAGTATCCACCCCCTAATTGTCTGGCCGATCCGACGTGTCCAGTGCCACGTAGGACATTTAAAAATGGACTGCCTTTTTTTTAGATCGGCCGTCCGATGTCAACGAAAGAACAGTGATGGGCCGTCCGTCAGAGTTTGATTTGTTAGATTTTGAATAGTTTAAGATTTAGATTGTACGGTTGATAGTTTAGGATTTTGTCTAGGAAAAGCTCATAGTTTAAATTAAAAAAAAAATTATAAAAAGTGTAAAATCTTTTAGAATAAAATGATTAAATTATAGAAGAGGTTAACAAACTTCTTAATTTTTATAATAGCGGTCAATTATTTTCTTGATTAATAATAATTTTTAAAAAAACACATTCATTTAGTTAATCCCATATAGTCAAAGTTATATTATTATTAATTAATAGTATTTACTAATATTTTAAATTATCAATGTAGTATATTTAAAATATTGTTCATTTAGTATATTTAAAAGATTTAAAAAATTTTAAATCTTTATTTGAAAGCAAATAAGATAGATAACCCACAAGTTTAAAATCTTCTAGGAATCCTACAGAAACTAGGTAACCTTGAATTTCTTATAAATAAACCTACTGGAAGCACGTTGCCCTCAAGCTTTCTCCCCATCAACAATGGCCTCTCTCTTTCACGCTTCCACCAATTTGGGAGACTTTCTCGCTCTCACCATCTCCAGGTCTTCCTTCGTCAGCACTCCTCCCGCAATCTCATCGGAGCACGCCTCTTGGGAAGACATTCCCAGCGATCTCATGGGTTTGTTTTCTGCAAAAGTCGGCCTCTGGTGCCGTCTGCAAATCTTGGGGCTCCATGAAAAAAAATGTCTCTGTCGCCTGCACCAACTACCTTGGCTTGTTCTTCCCCACGACCCAACATGTCGAGAGCTTCTCTGTCTCAATTTATCTCAAGGCACCGTCGAAAGGCTCAAGTTGCCCGAACCACTTCGAGATGCGTAGTTCTTTGGCTCTACTAATGGTTGGTTGTGTTTCATCAAACTTGAATACGATGGAATGACTCCGTTCTTAAAAGAACCTCATTTATTTCTTTTCAACCTGGTCTCTCGCCATCTCCTCAAACTCCCTTCAATACCCAGAATGCCTTTTACCAGGTCTCTGATATGCAGATTGGGTCTCTGATAAGGATATGCAGATTGGTTACGTATACGGTATTGCAATCTCGTCAAACCCAATGAAAGAGTTCAGTGGGATTCAAAGAGACTGTCTTCTTTAACTAATGAGAGGTAACAAACATTCTTTTATTTAATTAATATAATAAATCATAAATAATTAAATGTACAATTATTATTTTGCTAGTAGGAATGAGAAGTTAAGAGTTTAATAATTAAAAAAAATAGGATTCTATTGTATTAGTTAAATGAACCATTTAAGAAATTAAAATTAACAAATAAAAAACCAAATAATGATACTATTGCCTTTTTATCCTATTAATGTCGCACATCCCACCACCATCCATCGCTACTCTCTCTTTCTCTCTCGACTTCTCTCTCCCCCTCTCAAATTCTTCCACTGCCATTGCTATGGTGACCTACCGCTTCGCTATCCGCCGCCGGGTGAGAGTGAAATACTTGAACCCAAAGTCTGTGGCAAAACGCCATCGGCAAAAACAAAAGAAAAATAAGTCCAACGCAAATAGAAATGTGGACGGGCCCCTGCCTCGGTCTCGGCCCCGGCTCCGGCCCTGGCTCAACCCCGACCCCGGCCCTGGCTCAAGCCCCGGCCCCGGCCCTGGCTCCAGCCCCGGCCCTGCCCACATTTCTGTTTGCTTTGGGCTTATTTTTCTCTTTTTCGTCGATGGTATTTCGCCACCAACTCTGGGTTCAAGTATTTCCCTCACACCCGGCGGCGGATAGCGAAGCGGTAGGTCATCGTAGCAATGGCAGTGGAAGAATTTGAGAGGGGGAGAGAGAAGTCGAGAGAGAAAGAGAGAGTAGCGATGGATAGTGGTGGGATGTGCGACATTAATAGGATAAAAAGGCAATAGTATCATTATTTGGTTTTTTCTTTGTTAATTTTAATTTCTTAAATGGTTCATTTAACTAATACAATAGAATCCTATTTTTTTTTTAATTATTAAACTATTAACTTCTCATTCTTACTAGCAAAATAATAATTGCCCATTTAATTATTTATAATTTATTATATTGACTTAAAATAATATATAATAGCATATTGTGTAAATATAAAAATATTATAGTTCAACATAATAAACTAATCAAACTGCAGTCTCACAAGACAAAAATTGAAATAACTCGCTATTTTGTGTTATGAAATAAAAATATGTCATTGTTGTGAAAGAATAAAACCTAATAACCTTAATCATGTTTAGGTATTCTCGCCTAAAAATATAACGTAATTAGTTGTCTGTCTGTCTCATTACTCTATTCACAAAATAACAAGTACAATCTCATAACAAACAAATATACATATCAAGCAAAGACTCTTATTCAAGTCGATCATACTCAACGAACACTACTGAGTGGACCAACAGTTAAAAATATTTACCATCTTCAAATAAATATAGTAGTGATAATCATACATATAATTAAATATTACTATTCACGAGATCTACGTAAAAGTACAACTCAACACTCCAAACTATTGTTTCACAGTAAGGTTTTTTTGTAATTTTGTTTTTTTAAGCAAATAGGATCATAACGCTAGAAAAATGATTAAATAGAAAACATGAACTTTGTTGCTAGTTGCATGTAGTTGCATGTAGTTGGACAACAGACATTCATCAATTACGTTAGCAAGATACCAATCCCGGTCGACAACTGGCACTACATGCGTAACGTCGATGAATCAACTTAGTCTGGATTTTTTTATTGTAGTTGTCTTAAGAGTGACAAACATGGGCAATTTTGTGTTAGGGTCACCGTGACTAGGCTTAAGCCGTAGTCCGGTTGCAAAATCAAGTATTGGACAAAAATTTTGTCTAACAACGTTGGCCCAAACAAAATTTTGTCATCTAATTCTGACCTTAGACGACATAATTTGGTCAACTACAGTAGCTGATCTTTTCTATGCTATGGTTGACCAGACTCTGCAGTGTTTGGATGGTGGATCTTGAAGACGTTGATGAATCACTGACAGTGTTCAAGATTCACCGTCATCAGCCTTAAGATGAAGGTATTGTGTCGTGGACAGGGCCCCCAAGACGGTTTACGTAGCTGGGCCACCAAGAAGACGCGTAGTAACCACAACGAGCCCAAACCCAAGCCCAGTTGATTTAGCCAGATGTCGTTAACTAGCTGCTGCCAACGAGTCCTTACCGTTAGGAGAGGAAGGTGTTTTAAGCAGAGGAGAGAGACGTGAAGAGGGCGTGAAGTATCTGTTGCCTTATTTCGTTATCTTTTCGTTTTCTACTATAGCTTTTTCTCTCTCATCTTTCCTCTGTAAACGTTCTTGTGAGAAATGTAATTGAGCATTTCCCTCCAACACTAGTCTTCTCACAACAGTGGTATTAGAGACGCTACGATCAATAATGGCAGAGACCAGAGCAAAAACCAATGAAGAAACGATGAGAAAACTTTCAGTTGGTCACCAGGAGTTGTAGAAAACGGTCACAAAATCTCATCTCAGATGGCTACGTATGAGCTGAATGTTAAGGAGCTACAAGCGAAACACGATGCTTTGTCGTCGGACTTGACCGTGAAACATGAGGCCGTGATGACTGTACTAACCAAAATTGCTCAAAGCATGCCAAAAATGGGGCAGACACAACTGTGGCGGCTGATCCCAAGCAGAAGCATCTGATGAAGGGAGATTCTTCGGCACCGTCCACAAGCACTCCAGTGCAAAACGATCCATATATGCCTACCTTCTCCAATGATTTTGTTCCACCGACTCAACAACCGAGCACATGGAGCCCGTGGCAGCACCCCTGGCCAGGTTGCCACCCTACTTGCCAGTTCCAGTAGCCCACACACGTTACGACCACCAACTCATGCGATTTTTGAAGCTGGAACAGTCTTATTTCAGTGGTGACAATCCACAGAAATGGATTAGGAAAGCGGATCGATACTTTGATTTACACCATATTCCCGAAGTTCAAAAGATTGAAATGGCTGAATTTTTTTTGCAGGACAAAGCCGATGTGTGGTATCAAGGGTGGGTAGTGACGAGACCGGGAGTTACCTGGCGACAGTTTATAGTGGCTCTGTCCAAACGTTTTTCATCCACACTAGGTGAGGAATTACTGGAGACACTCAGTAAGGTTACTCAGACCGGAACGGTTTTCGAGTACTTGGAGAAATTTGAGGAGCTTAAGGCCCAGGCCCAAACTCGACTACCAGAGATTCCAGAAACATTTTGGATCGCGGGATTCACCAGTGGATTGAAGGAAGAAATCCGAGCGATGGTCAAGATCGCTCGATCGGCAACATTAGAACAGGCAATAGAAGTAGCCACACTCCAGGAGACCGCCATCGGCGTACTAAGCAAAGGGTGGAGACCAGCTCGACAACTATCTCACCCTAAGTGGGTAGAGCCATCAAGGGCAGCTCCGGCGAATCCTCAACACAACGAAGTCGACAATGCAAAATTGCCATATAAAATACAGAAAATTCCACAGGTGGAGTTACAGTTAAAATGAAAGTTGGGCCTCTGTTTTAAGTGCGACGAAAAGTATTTTGCGGGGCATGTCTGCTAGAACCGATTGCTGAATGTCCTAATCGTCGAGTCTTCTGACATCGAGAAAATAGAATCCGTCGATGAAGAAGGTTCAGGCGTTGACCAGGAGACACCACCTTTAGAAGTATCTCTTCACGCTCTCACCGGCCATACTACTACCTCCAAGTACGAATCGCAGTGCAGCTAGGTCAACAGCATATCTCCATTCTCATCGACAGTGGAAGCACCAATAGCTTCATTAACTAAAGGCTAGCAGCTCATTTCTGTTTACCAATAAAACCGGGGAGGATAGCCAACGTGGTGGTGGCTAACGGCGAGAAGCTGAGCTTCAAGGAGTTATATGACCTAGTGACGTGGAAGATGCTGGGATTACCTTTCACCTACCCTTTGTGAACTCTGAAGTTCGGGGGGAGCGATGTAATTTTGGGAATTGATTGGATCGCAGCCCATAGCCCAATCACCTTTGACCTGCCTCGTCAGGAATTGTTGACCAGTATGAAGGTACCCCTTTTAGTTTACCTTATGCAGACATAAGCAAAACACTTAACCCGAAGGCCCTTCACACGAGTTGGAAGAATCACCCTGGTGGATTTGTGGCCCAACTGCGTTCGATAGAGTCAAAACCCAAGTTACTAAGGCCAGAATGGGTTACAGAAATCGTAGAAGATTTCGTTGATGTCTTCACCCCGCGATCGGGATTGCCATCGGAGAGAAGCCATGACCACCGGATTTCGCTACAACCCGACGCAAAACCTTGCCGACTGGTGCCTTATCGTTGCCCATTCTCTAAAAAGACAGAGATAGAATGACTGGTTTAAGAGATGCTGGACGAAGGTATTATTGTTCCGAGCAACAACTCGTTCGCATCGTCGGTCCTGTTGGTCAAGAAAAAAGATGAGCAATGGCGATTTTGTGTGGATTACAGGCAGTTGAACGCCATTACCATTAAAGATAAATTTCCAATGCCTATCATCGATGAATTGCTGGACAAGCTGCATGGGTCCACAGTTTTCTCCAAACTTGATTTGCGGGCTGGATACCACCAGATTCGGGTACGGGATGAGGATTGTCATAAAACAGCTTTCAAAACTCATCAAGGATTGTATGAGTTCCGAGTCATGCCGTTTGGTCTCACTAATGCACCGGCAACATTTCAGGCCCTCATGAACTCCATCTTCCGCCCATTTTTGCGTACGTTTGTTCTTGTCTCCTTTGATGATATACTTGTTTACAGTTCCTCAGTTGCGGCTCATTGTGAGCACTTGAAAACAGTTCTACGAGTGCTGCGCCAGCATCAATTGGTTGCCAAGGAATCTAAGTGCTCGTTCGGACAGTCAGAAGTAGGTTACCTGGGTCACGTTATAACCAGTAAGGGGGTTAAGGCAGATCCTGCTAAAATTGCAGCAATGGTGAGTTGGCCATCACCCACCAATATCAAACAATTGCGGGGATTCTTGGGCTTAACCGGCTATTATCGGAAGTTCATCCGCGGTTATGGCATCTTGGCAAAGCCACTTACTTCTCTCTTAAAGAAAAATGCCTTCGCCTGGGACGTGGCGGCAGAGAACGCTTTCCAATCCCTCAAAATAGCCATGAGCGAACCCCCTGTGTTAACACTTACAGATTTCTCACAGCCTTTCATTATTCAAACTGATGCCTGTATGGGTAGAATGGGAGCAGTTTTGATGCAGAACTGACAGGCTATAGCTTTCATGAGCAAACCATTTAAGCCGACAAATATGGAGCTGTCTATTTACGAGAAGAAGCTCCTTGCTCTGGTGGTTGCGGTCCAACTTTGGCGACACTATTTGGAGGGTAATAGTTTCATCATCCAGACCGATCATCAATCTCTAAAGTACCTGTTGGAGCAACACATCACTACCCCTCTGCAACAAAAATGGCTTACCAAGTTACTGGGTTTGGATTATCAAATAGAGTACCGGCAGGGAAAACATAACGTGGTGGTAGATGCTCTCTCCCGGCAACCTGTTTCTCTGCCGTCGACAATGCCGCACTGCCACAGTATTTCCATCAATACCCCTCAATGGATACAGGAAGTTTCTTCTAGCTATGAGGGTGATGCTTGGGCAGCTACTTTGATTACCAAGCTTGCCGTTGATTCATCCACAGTCCCTTCATTCTCTTTTTCGAATGGAATTATTCGTTTCAATGGAAAACTGGTTCTGGGTCAAGGGAATACCATCAGATCCAAGGTCCTCAAAACTCTTCATGATTCTGCTGAAGGGGGCCATTCCGGTATACAGGCTATGCTTCATCGAGCAAAATCACTGTTCTGGTGGCCTGGCCTTACTTCCGACGTTCGAGCTTATGTCACAAATTGCGATACCTGTCAGCGATGCAAACATGAGCATGTGCCCTATCCCGGCCTGCTCCAACCTCTGCCAATTCCCCAACGACCCTGGACCCATATCGGCATGGATTTCATTGACGGTCTGCCTAGCTCCCTTCAATCCAATTGCATCTTGGTTGTCGTTGATCGTTTTACCAAGTATGCTCAATTTCTGACTCTTCACCACCCCTTCACAGCGGTTCAAGTTGCTAACCTTTTTCTGGATAATATCTTCAAGTTGCATGGTATCCCACAGTCTATGGTGTCCAACAGAGATCCAATCTTCCTCTCCATTTTTTGGCAATCGGTTTTCTCTTCCCTGGGGGGCGGAGTTGGATACCGCCACCGCTTACCACCCAGAGTCTGATGGCCAAACTAAACGTCTGAATCAATGCCTCGAGATGTATCTCCGTTGTATGACATTTAGGAAGCCTTCGGCGTGGCGGCAGTGGCTTCCCTTGGCCGAATGGTGGTATAGAACTACCGTACAGACTGCCATTCAAATGTCACCTTTTGAAGCTTTATACGGGCAGCCTCCTCCTCGTTTAGCGTTGGGCCCTTATTTGCAATCTTCTTCCGCCACAGCCGAAGGCTACCTCCGGGATCGCCACGCGATGGATATCTTACTGAAGGAAAACATTGTGCTGGCTCAGCAGCGGATGAAACTCTACGCTGATCGTCACAGAACCGAACGGACTTTTCAGGAAGCTGAATGGGTCTTTCTCAAGGTCCAGCCGTATCGCCAACAGTCAGTTGCCGCCAGACCGGCTCACAAGCTAGCTCCAAAATACTTTGGCCCGTTATAGATTCTGTCGCGACTTGGTCAGGTTGCCTACAAACTGGCATTACCCGCCAGGGCTCATATTCACCCGATTTTTCATGTGTCGTTATTAAAAAAGACAATTGGCCACCAGGCCATTTCTTCTCCTATTCTCCTGCCCGACATATCTGTCGATAAGTCCCCTGAGACTCCACTCCACCTCCTGAAAACTCGCGTTGTCAAGTGCGACAATTTTCCCGTCACTCAGTGGTTGATCCAATGGCAGGAGCGACCGATTTCTGATGCTACGTGGGTGGACTCCGATGTGATTACTGCTCGTTTCCTGAATTTCCGACCTTGGGGACAAGGTTTGTCTGAGGGGGAGGACTGTCGTGGACAGGGCCCCCTTGACGGTCTGCGTAGCTGGGCCACCAAGAAGATGCGTAGTAGACCACAGCGAGCCCAAGCTCAAGCCCAGTTGATTCAGCCAGATGTCGTTAACTAGTTGCTGCCAACATGTCCTTACCGTTAGGAGAGGAAGGTGTTATAAGCAGAGGAGAGAGACGCGAGGAGGGCGTGAAGTATCTGTTGCCTTATTTCGTTTATCTTTTCTTTTTTACTACCGCTTTTTCTCTTTCATCTTCCCTCATCTTACCTCTGTAAACGTTCTTGTGAGAAATATAATTGAGCATTTCCCTCCAACACTAGTCTTCTCACAACATATTGACTTAACATTAAGAAAAAATCATAAACCTAAGAAGATTGACAATAAATTTCAATGAAGCAAGAAAATGCATAGGAGGTAAAAGAAAGCAATTAAAGAAACAAGAACTATAAACATAAAAATATAGATCCACTCCCTGTGCGGGTGTGACAGCCAAAATCCGGAAGCCGATCGGGGTCCGAGATCGGAGCCATCACTCCGGGACAGTGGACGGAAAACGGTGACTATTTTTTTTGAACATAAACAAGATGAGCTTTAAAAGTAAACTCATAAACTTTTCAGAGGAAGGAAAAAAACATCCCCTGTATTCGAAAGCGAAACGGGAAACAGAATAATATTAGGAGACGGGCTTCAGAAATAAATGACAGAATTAAAGGATAAAGCAGGAAGCAGAAATAAATAAGTTGGCGGAAGTCGTAGTTTAAAAGACAAACAGAATACTGTTGGGCGGTGGATGCAAATTAAACCGGAACGGTGGATGTCAATTAATGAGACAACGAACCGGAACCGGTGGATGTAATTAAACTAAATCAAGTGATACAATTAAATCGGGTGGAAGATGTGAGCTAACGTCAGGCGGAAGATGCAGTTGCAAAGACGGAAATAAGGATGACGTGAGGCGGAAGATACAGGCAACAGACGGAATTCGGATGAAATGATGACGTCAGCCGAAAGATGGGTGACGTCAGCCGGAGGATACAGACAATAAATGAAATCAGACGAGGTGATGACGTCAGCCGGAAGATGGATGACGTCAGCCGGAAGATACAGATAGAAACTGTGAATGAACTGGGCAGAAGAGATAAGCCGGCGGTGGATGTCAAATAAGACAAGAAAGATGACGTCACCGGAAGATGTAATTACACTGGCGGAAGACTTGGGTGACGTCAGCCGGATGACGGAGTTTTAAACTGGACGGAAGACTTATGCTTACATCAGCCGAAAGACATAAATACACTGGGCAGATGACCTTGATGACGTCAGCCGGAAGACATAGTTTTAAAGGCAAAATTTGATAACTTTTAACAGAAATACACCCGGGCGGAGAGCATAAAACATAAGACATAAACGTCTCAGATTCTCAAACCACATCAAAACATGGTTCTCGAGCACGACAGAAACTTAAATATTTCACTCTGCATAGATAGCTCAAAAACCAGAGACCATCCAGGCATAGACTAACAGAAATATCCCAAACCATCTCAGAATACTTCAGAACATAATTAACTGTCAAATACAGTGCAAACATAAGGTATGAAAATTGTAAGCTTTCAATACCTGAATTCAAAACAAGATTGTAAAACGTACTCTACAATATACAGATTCAATGAAACAGACTGCATGGATAGTTTCAAAACCAGAAGTCATCCATGCACAAGCAAACTAATAGAAATGTCCCCAAACAATTTCAGAAACATTCAGAATATAAACTTAACTTTCAAATACAGTGGTTTCTAAAACTGAGAAGTCAGAACTTGCACATTGTTTTAAAATCTGAGGATCAGTACAGGACCTAACATATATTTGCAGAATCTACCAAAAAAGAAGTTTTTACAGAGTTTTACCACAAAACCAGAATTTCCCAGAAAACTTTACAGATATAGACATTACAAAAAACTTAAACCTCAGGACGGAAGACTATGTCTGGCTGCAGCAACCAAACCCCCATGAGCTCGAGCCACCAGCCACCTATTCATCAGATTGAGGCACAAATTCCTCAGGTTCGGGTTCAGTACCTACATCAGGGAGTTCACTTATGAGTCTAAAACTCAGTAAGGACATAATCAGAATGCAGTGATGCAAAATGCTATGCATGCAGTTTTTTTTTTTCAGAAATACGGTGACAGTACAGAGCATTAAGTTACAGTAGCAGTAGAATTAAGTGGAGCTTATAGGGGAACTGACAAACAGTGGGGGAGGGGGAGGGTGCACTATCAGGCACAATCAGGGATACAGTACAGTAAACGGTAAACAGTAAACAGTTCTGGGGCCAGTCCCCGTCTCGCACTTAACCTGGTACATTTCAGTCGAATTTTATCTTGTTTAGTTTCAAACAATGTACAGAAAACATTTGCATGTCTTTCAGAGAAAACGTGTATGCATGAACGGTGCTTGAACTTAAACAGGCAGACAGCAGAAATAAGACAACAGAAAGTAAATCGAAGCCAGACATTTCAGAACATAGACTATAACCTTTCTACCTAAAACAACCCGACAGAATAGGAAACCTAGTACCTCCGTGATGTAGGGCCTTAAGGGCCAACCTACGGTTATGAACTTACCTGTTTTCCTCGATGCAGTCAGCTAGAAAGTCTCAGAAATGCTCGAACCTGTTTGCTGCAATGTAGTGAAATTAAACAAGCTGCAAATGCTAACAAATAACTTGTAGAATATGCAGCAAGCTCATTTCAACTCTTTAGGAAAACACACTAACGTATTTTCATCCAAAACAGTGAGTTTTCACAGAATTAATAACCCTAAACCCCAGTGAAAACTCGCATTAAACTTGTCCAAAATTAATAACTTCCGTAGATGATTACCTTGGTTGAAGGAAACAGAAGAAAAACGAGGAAACAAAGTATTGGTGCTTTGTCAAAATCGCCAGGAAGAGAAAACAAAGAGCAGTGGGAAGAAACAGATGAGAAGTGAGGGTTTCACGTAGGAGGAAGACTTAGCTTCTTCATCAAGTCGCCAGATGTCATTCAACCATTGGCTCACTCCCACCAACCTTAATTTATCTCCAAATTGCCCTTCCATGCATTTTAAACTTAATGTTTTGTTTAGTTACACATTAGTTTAGTTCTCTACAATTATTCCAACAGTTCCACCAAAACACTCCTTTGTATTAATATAATATTAATCCCGATTAAATGATCCGGGAAAACTATTACATGGCAAAATGCCGGGTGTTACATTCCACCCACCTTAACAGAAATTTTGTCCCCAAAATTTGCCTAAGCGAATAGCTCCGGATACTGGGCCCTGACATCCGCTTGTCTTTCCCATGTGGCTTCCTCCACATTGTGGTTGCGCCATAACACTTTTACCAGTGGAACCACCTTGTTTCGCAATACTTTGAGTAACATATCCAATATCTGTATGGGCCTTTCTTCATACGTCAGTGTCGGCATGATATCAAAGTCCACCTGTTTCACGATCTGAGTTGGATCTCGTACACATTTTCTCAGCACATGGAAGACATTGTGGACCCCATCCATCGATGCTGGCAACTGTAGTTTATAAGCCATATTTCCCACACGCTTCAGGATGGGAAAAGGGCCAATGAACCGTGGGCTAAGCTTTCATTTCTTACCAAATCTCATTATGCCCTTAAAAGGCGACACCTTCAGGAATACTTCATCGCCTTCTGCAAACTCTAAGTCCCTTCTTCTATTGTCCGCATAACTCTTCTGTCGACTCTGAGCAATTTTTATCCGCTGTTTGATAGCAGCTATCACCTCGGACATCTGCTATAATATCTCAGGGCCCATAAGCTTGGTTTCTCCGACCTCATCCCAACACACGGGGATCTACACTTTCTGCCGTAAAGGTCTTCATATGGAGCCATACCAATCGTAGCCTGATAGCTATTGTTGTATGCAAACTCCACGAGTGGCAAGTATCTACTCCAAGGAGCATGAAATTCCAGTACACACGACCTTAGCATATCTTCCAGTATTTGGATTGTTCTTTCAGATTGTCCGTCAGTCTGTGGATGAAATGCCGTGCTAAAGTCTAATCTAGTGCCCAAGGAGCTCTGCAAACTTTTCCAAAACCTGGAAGTGAATCTAGGATCCCGGTCCGAAACAATTGACACCAGAATACCATGCAGCTTGACAATCTCACTAATATATAGCTCAGCATACTGATCCATGGAGAATGTCGTCTTCACAGGTAGAAAATGGGCTGACTTCGTCAATCTGTCCACTATGACCCATATACTATTGTGGCCTTTAGCTGTTCTTGGAAGGCCAACAACAAAGTCCATTGTGATGTTCTCCCACTTCCATTCGGGAATCGGGAGAGGTTGAAGCGTTCCACTTAGTCGTTGATGTTCAGCTTTGACCTGTTGACATATCATACAAGACTCCACATACTTGGCCACTTCATTCTTCATATTCGGCCACCAGAAGTGAAGTTTCAAGTCTTGATACATCTTCGTGCTACCGGGATGTACAGAGAAAGAAGATGAGTGGGCTTCCGACAAGATGTGCTTCCGTAACTCTTCATCCTTCAGAACATACCATCTATCTCTGAACTTCAGGATACCATCTCCCGAATAGCTGAACTCGGAAGAGAGCATTGGTACCTTGCTCACCATATCAGCCATCTCCTTTGAATTGGTCTTCTGGGCTTCCTTAATTTGGTCTAGGACGGAGGGCCGTAGCGTTAAGTCTGCTAGTATGGCCGATAGCCCAGAAACTATCTCCATATCGAACTTCTGTATCTCCGTCCTCAAAGGCATTGATACGGCCGACATAGCTGGTTGCACAATAGCTGGCATCCTGCTCAGTGCATCAGCTACCACATTAGCTTTACCAGGATGGTATTTGATCTCAACATCGTAGTCTTTTACAAATTCTAACCACCGCCTCTGCTCATATTCAACTCCTTCTGAGTAAAGAGGTACTTCAAACTCTTGTGGTCAGAAAACACCTCACATGACTATCCATATAGGTGGTGTCTCCATACCTTCAACGCAAATACAACTGCCGCTAACTCAAGGTCATGAGTAGGGTAGTTTTCTTCATGGCTCTTCAATTGTCTGGACGCGTATGCTACCACTTTCCCTTCTTGCATCAATACGCATCCCAAGCCAATTTTTGACGCATCACAATATACGATGAACTTGCCGTCTTCAACTGGCAATACTAACAGAGGAGCAGTGGTTAATTTCTGCTTAAGTGTCTGAAAGCTCACCTCACATGCTTCAGACCATCTGAACTTGATTTCTTTCCTTGTCAAGCTGGTCATGGGTTTTGCTATCACAAAAAATCCCTTGATGAATTTCCTGTAATAACCAGCTAGTCCGATAAAGCTCCGTACCTCGCTTGCATTCCTTGTCCTTGGCCAGTCTCTTACAGCCTCAATCTTGGCCGGGTCCACAGATACTCCTTCAGCCGACACCACGTGGCCAAGGAAATTAATTCTGTTCAGCCAGAATTCACACTTTGATAACTTGGCATATAATTGATGTTGCTTTAGGACTGACAGTACAATAGTCAAGTGCTCCTCATGTTCGGCTTCACTTCTAGAATACACTAGGATGTCGTCGATAAATACGATCACAAATTTATCCAGGAAGTCCTGGAATATTCTGTTCATCAAGTCCATAAATGCCACAGGAGCATTGGTTAATCCAAACGACATTACCAAGAACTCATAGTGTCCATATCGGGTCCTGAAGGCAGTCTTTGGAATATCTTCAGCTCTGACCTTCAACTGGTAATAGCCGGAGCGTAAGTCAATCTTAGAAAATACCCGAGCCCCTTGTAGCTGATCAAACAAATCGTCAATTCTTGGCAACGGGTACTTATTTCTGATAGTCAACTTGTTCAGCTCGCGGTAGTCAATACACATCCGCAGGGACCCATCCTTCTTCTTAACAAATAAGACGGGAGCACCCCACGGAGAGAAACTAGGGCGCACAAAACCCTTGTCCACTAACTCTTTCAGCTGAGCCTTCAATTCCTTCAGTTCAATTGGTGCCATACGGTACGGATTCTTCGATACTGGATCCGCACCAGGATATACATCAATTTCAAACTCGATTTCACGATCAGGTGGCAATCCCGGTAAGTCATCTAAGAAAACCTCTGAGAAGTCCCGGACTACCGGAATGTTTTGAAGTTCCACCTCATTTTGCCTTTGAACATCCACAACGTGGGCAAGAAATCCGATGCATCTTGACTTCAGCAGCCGTTGAGCTTTCAAGGTAGATACAACAGGTATACCACGTTTATGTGGTATTGCCTGGTAGGAGAACTCTACTCCATTTGGGCGTTTAAATGACACTAGCCCGAACCTACAGTTGATGGTGGCATAATGTCTAAACAGCCAATCCATCCCCAGAATAACATTGTAACCTTTCATCCCGATGACGATGAGATTGACATATAATTTCTGGTCTCCTACTGACACTATATCACCCCTTACAACCTGCTCGGAGTGCATAAACTCTCCGGACGGTAGCATAATGCTATAGGGCTGATCTGACGACGTACTACAAAACCTCTGTTTAACTATGAAGTCCATGGCCACAAACGAATGTGTGGCCCCCGTGTCCCACAAGGTATAGGCAGGTGCATCACATACTGAAATTGTACCTGTAATTACAGTGTGCAGATCAGCATCATCAACATCCTCCATCATTGCAAAGACTCTTGGCACGGCTTGACCTGTTCTGGTGTCGGGCATTGGGCAATCCCGAACTTGATGGCCTCCCTTGCCACATCGAAAACAAGCGCCAATGATAAACCTGCACTCGCCCTGGTGGCTTTTCTGGCACCGTGGACATATGGTGAGTTGAGGAGCTCCCATCGGTCTCTTTCCCTTATCTTGGTTATTGAGAGTCTCATTGGGCCTTTTGATGCCCCTGTTTTGTTGCTGTTGAGGTTGCAGGTTTTGACCCCTCCGTTGTTGTTGCTGCTACTGAGGAATACTTCGAATAATCCCTCTTGTTGAATCCCTCTGTCTCTGAGACTTTATTTGTAAGGCTTTCAACTGATAAGCCTTGGCCACCACCTTCGTATACGGTGCCTCATCAAAACCCCCGGTTGCGATCGCGCATAATAAGTCCATCTTCAGCCCTTGAATGAACTTGTGTACCTTATTCTCATCGGTGGCCACTAGGTGAGGTGCATAACGGGACAATGATTCAAACTTCTGAACATATTCAGCCACCGACCCATATTGTCGTAGCTGAGAGAATTCAACTAACTTCTCCTTCCTCACACTGTGGTCAAAATACTTCTCGTAAAAGATCTTCTTAAATCCCTCCCAGCTCAGTGCCACGGTAGTGGACTGCACCGAGTCCCACCAAACTCCAGCGCTTTTGATGAGATGAAAGGTGGCACATACAACCTTCTTATTCTCTTCCACTTCAGCGCAGTTGAACATACGCTCGATCTGCTGGATCCATTCCTCAGCATGAGTCGGGTCCGTAGATAGCCCATCAAACGCCGGCGGTTGAAGTCGTCGGAATCTATCTCCACTGGTGTCACACGGAGCATTAGCGTGATTGTTATTTCCATGGTTATTGTTTCTGTCATCTTCTCTGGCCATCATGCGTTCCACCATTCGGGATTGTACCTCCACCAGCTCAGTTAAACGATCAATGGTTCTGGCGCTGTCACTTGCTTCATCTTGATGTCTTCTCACCATTTCTAAAATAATCCTATAAACGAAATAACTAAATTTAATAAACAGAAACTTTTTACAGAACATTAGACACTTACAGTTAGTGGAGCGATCTCACGTGGCGGGTTGTGCAGTTAGACATTTCACAAAATCGGTTTTAAAACCTTGTCTCTCTGATACCACAACTGTGACAGCCCAAATCCGGAACCCGATCGGGGTCCGAGATCGGAGCCATCACTCCGAGACAGTGGACGAAAAACGGTGACTATTTTTTTTGAACATAAACAGGATGAGCTTTAAAAGTAAACTCATAAACTTTTCAGAGGAAGGGAAAAAACATCCCCTGTATTCGAAAGCGAAACGGGAAACAAAATAATATTAGGAGACAGGCTTCAGAAATAAATGACAGAATTAAAGGATAAAGCAGGAAGGAGAAATAAATAAGCTGGCGGAAGTCGTAGTTTAAAAGACAAACAGAATACTGTTGGGCGGTGGATGTCAATTAATGAGACAACGAACCAGAACCGGTGGATGTAATTAAACTAAATCAGGTGATACAATTAAATCGGGTGGAAGATGTGAGCTGACGTCAGGCGGAAGATGCAGTTGCAAAGACGGAAATAAGGATGACGTCAGGCGGAAGATACAGGCAACAGACGGAATTCGGATGAAATGATGACGTCAGCCGAAAGATGGGTGACGTCAGCCGGAGGATACAGACAATAAATGAAATCAGACGAGGTGATGACGTCAGCCGGAAGATGGATGACGTCAGCCGGAAGATACAGATAGAAACTGTGAATGAACTGGGCAGAAGAGATAAGCCGGCGGTGGATGTCGAATAAGACAAGAAAGATGATGTCACCGGAAGATGTAATTACACTGGCGGAAGACTTGGGTGATGTCAGCCGGATGACGGAGTTTTAAACTGGACGGAAGACTTATGCTGACATCAGCCGGAAGACATAAATACACTGGGCAGATGACCTTGATGACGTCAGCCGGAAGACATTGTTTTAAAGGCAAAAATTGATAACTTTTAACAGAAATACACCCGGGCGGAGAGCATAAAACATAAGACATAAACGTCTCAGATTCTCAAACCACATCAAAACATGGTTCTCGAGCACGACAGAAACTTAAATATTTCACTCTGCATAGATAGCTCAAAAACCAGCAGTAAGGACATAATTAGAATGCAGTGATGCAAAATGCTATGCATGCAGTTTTTTTTTTCAGAAATACGGTGACAGTACAGAGCATTAAGTTACAGTAGCAGTATAATTAAGTGGAGCTTATAGGGGAACTGACAAACAGTGGGGGAGGGGGAGGGTGCACTATCAGGCACAATCAGGGATACAGTACAGTAAACGGTAAACAGTAAACAGTTCTGGGGCCAGTCTCCGTCTCGCACTTAACCTGGTACATTTCAGTCGGATTTTATCTTGTTTAGTTTCAAACAGTGTACAGAAAACATTTGCATGTCTTTCAGAGAAAACGTGTTTGCATGAACGGTGCTTGAACTTAAACAGGCAGACAGTAAAAATAAGACAACAGAAAGTAAATCGAAGCCAAACATTTCAGAACATAGACTATAACCTTTCTACCCAAAACAACCCGACAGAACAGAAAACCTAGTACCTCCGTGATGTAGGGCCTTAAGAGCCAACCTACGGTTATGAACTTACCTGTTTTCCTCGATGCAGTCAGCTGGAAAGTCTCGGAAATGCTCGAACCTGTTTGCTGCAATGTAGTGAAATTAAACAAGCTGCAAATGTTAACAAATAGCTTGTAGAATATGCAGCAAGCTCATTTCAACTCTTTAGGAAAACACACTAACGTATTTTCATACAAAACAATGAGTTTTCACAGAATTAATAACCCTAAACCCTAGTGAAAACTCGCATTAAACTTGTCCAAAATCAATATCTTCCGTAGATGATTACCTTGGTTGAAGGAAACAGAAGAAAAACGAGGAAACAAAGTGTTGGTGCTTTGTCAAAATCGCCAGGAAGAGAAAACAAAGAGCAGTGGGAAGAAACAGATGAGAAGTGAGGGTTTCACGTAGGAGGAAGACTTAGCTTCTTCATCAAGTCGCCAGATGTCATTCAACCATTGGCTCACTCCCACCAACCTTAATTTCTCTCCAAATTGCCCTTCCATGCATTATAAACTTAATGTTTTGTTTAGTTACACATTAGTTTAGTTCTCCACAATTATTCCAACAGTTCCACCAAAACACTCCTTTGTATTAATATAATATTAATCCCGATTAAATGATCCGGGAAAACTATTACATGGCAAAATGCCTGGTGTTACAGCGGGTCCCACCCATATTTCCTTTAGCATTTGATCTTTTTTTCTCTCCAACTTCCTCTGACAGCGTTTCTCAACAGACTCTGCTTTCAAAAAATTCACTTTCACCCCACAGCGGATAGTAGACGGAGGCTATCGTAGCAATCACAATGGAAGAATTTGAGAAAGAGTGGTGATAGATAGTAGGATGTGCGAGATTAATAGGATATAAATTTAAAATGTATTTATAATTATTATTTTATTGCTCCCAATTAATAGTTAAAATTAAATTAAATGTAGATGGTTTAATAATTTTTATATATATATTTTTGATAAAAGGAAATAAAACTATTTTTTTACATAATATTATTTAACGCAATAAATCATCATTCATGTGGAATAAACTATCATCGAATAGCCATAACCCTACTATTTCACCATGAACATGGAACATCTTATAGCTAGAAAAGCCCATGGCCCCCGCTATCATTTTCTCTCTCTCTCTATCTCTCTCTCTCTCTCTCCTCACCAAGTACATATACCCTAATAGCATTGCTATCTTACCAAACAACCCATTTCTTCCTCTTATAATCTTATTTGCTTAACAACAGCTTCTCCTTAATTTAATAATTGGAAAATTCTAATCATAATAGTTTAGTTTGCTGCATCTCAAGAGTCAAAAGGAGACCCGAAACAAAAACTTTGATCGATAGACCCAAATGAGGATTGAACCGGTCGAGTATATGTGATAATTAATTAATATTGTAACATTAATTTCATTAATATTAATTAATCACCTATGACCCAAAAATAGTAGGTGGGATAAAGTAAAAGTTCACCAATGATATCTAAATATTGTAACACTAAATAATCTCTAATAGCATATTGTGCGAATAGAAAGATACAATAGTTCAAAGAAATAAAATAATCAAACTAGAGTGTCACACAAAGAGTCTCTCGAGAAATAAATAATTAATATAATATAACTATCGAGCTCCATCATGTATTGATTGTTAAAGGCCCCCTTTACTATGTTCTATAATGGGACGTCATTAAGGCGAAAGTAGGAGATTTAATTTGTCTAAAAAAATAGTGTAAGTTTTAATATGTAAATGACCCCAAACATTACAGTTTAAGTTATATTTTACACGTATTTTAACTATTTATATCTATCAAAGTATGTGTGAGCCAAAAGTATAATTCAACATGTCAACAACTTTATCCAATAAAAAAACTAAGGCAGACGAAAGAAATTAATTAAATAAAAAAGAATCAAATGACTTTGATGAGATTGTACTGTAAATCGGCAGATACAGACAGTGTCTTCCCAAACGCTCAAATTGCAGATGGACTTTTCCTTTACGGAATTAACTCGAACAGGCAAGAGTTATGGCCTGCAAATAAGATATCCACAGCAACTCAAAAGAAAATAAAGAAGGAAAGACTTGGGCTGAAAATGAAAAAAATGATACTTACTGGGATCAAGCTTTGTAACAATGGCGGCGCCTTTAAAGAAGCAAGATCCACCTTTGAGTTTTGAAAATAGTTGTTGAAAGCTAAAGAAGCATGGTTTTTGATTGTATTTGGGAAATAACAAAGCTGGTTGATCTGAATTTTGCTGTAGTTTGCTCCTCCTTTCCCACAAGTCCAATCCAACCCTGTCACACCCCAAAGCAGATATGAGATAGAATGAGAAACGACTAACCTAAAAATAGAGTCAAACCGTCCAACTCTTCATCTTATTTACTTGAAAGATGCGGCATAAATTTTATAAATTAATATAAAGCTAGGGCCCGGAACATATGGATTAAACATGTTCAATAAATGACACCAGATAATGTGATGATATCAATTCAAATAAAGTAACATAGCGAAACAACTAGAATAAAACTTACAAATTCTCAATAGTATCTAACCTTAAAATTTAAAATAAGTCCTCAAGGAAAGATTTATTAAAAATAGAGAATTCTTGTAAAGAGACTGTTCCCATGCCGTGAACTAGAATTCTTTTTTTATTGGATCCTAAAATAAAAGAGTCTTTTAGGGTGAGTCGACTAAACTCAATAGAGATAGAGTTTATTTTCAACATATATAAGATGTTAATACTTATACTTAACGATTAATACATAAGGATACTTGTCAACACATCCCACTAATATGTGATACATAAATTAAATCAAAATCAAGCTATGCTATTTTAATAGAAGTTTAGTGAAAATGAAGTCTCTTATGGACTCCGAACACACTAGGTCATTGGCCATGATTTTAAAACAACGACACTCGGCGGTCGCAAACCACATACTTACCCTGACCAGGTTTAGGGTTTCGCGCCCAAGGACATGACTCTTCAGCTGTCCTATTACTTCTAGTTAAAACACACAGTTTACATCAAATGATAAAGTATGCAATTGATAAATATGCAAATAAAACAATGACGCAAAATTAAATAATCATTTTATGATAAATAAATGAATTTAATTATTGAATTAAAAACAATATTTAACTGAAAATAATAAACCCCTACCTCTAATGGACCAATCCAAATCCAAAGCTCAATAATAAGAGATCAAAAAGTCCAAAGTCTTAATAGCAAGTTCGTTCCTAAGCAAAATAGAATTGAATTTTAGGTTAAAAATTTATTTACTAACTTTCTTTTATCACTCGATTAATCTATACTTGAGTGGTTGGGAAGATATATAAAAAAAATTCTCCAACAAAACAAAGACAATCAGAGATTTATCAATCCAAGCCAAGAAGAAAAATTCATTCTGCAATCCAGCTTCCATAAACATGACAGAGGGAAACAAAAAAGGGTTTGGGTTCTTACCTCAAATCTAATAATTTTCAGCCTTTCAAATATCCAATTAAAGCAGCGAAACCAACTTCTTGTTCTTCTGAACGAACACCAGAAAAGTCTCAACTACTGATTCTAACAAGAAATCATTCGTTCAAAATCCCAAGTTTTTAATACAGAAAACTGTAGGATTGGTTTTACCTAAGAGGATGGGTGAATTAGGTTTTCGCTTTAATAATTGTGATCACTATCAAATTGATTGTTTGCTCTTAATTGTATAACCTGAATGAATTCAAGTTGAATTGATAAGATAAATTTAATCAATAGCAAGTAAAGAGTTAAGGGAAAATAGAAATGACACCGAAATTGTTTACGCGGTTCAGCTAACTTTGTCTACGTTCGCGCTCCAAGGACTCCCCTTGAAGATTCTTTCCTTCTCTTCTGAGAGAATCTTTGATTGAACTTCATGGGCGTCAATCAACTGCCTTTACACCTTTGATTGATCTTCACAGGTGCCAATCAACTACCTTTACACTTCTCTCTTAGGGATACGCCCTTTCTCAATGTTTTTAGTACAAGATTGTGAGTTGAAATTTAAATATCACTCTCTAAATAATATATTCTCAAGTTTGTAGTTTGAGAGGAGTAAAAGAATTTAAAGATGAAAGCTCTTTGAAGTTGAGAGAATTTTGATTCGTTGATTCCTTGGTTGGTACTTTTCCAAAAGTCTTTGTTCTTCAATTTATAGTCCTTATGAATTCTGTCTACCAGTGGTTGATCTGTCTTGAAACCGGTTGACACTTTGTTACCATTGTGCATAGATAGAAGACCGTTGTAAGCAATGTCGGTTAACACTTGTTGAGAATCGGCCGACACCTTATTACAGTTGGTGTTCGATGCTAGCCGCTGAAATATGTTCAGGTCGACTTCTTCTATAGTATAGTCGACACTAGTAAATTCCGGTCGACACTTGAACTGTTTCTGTTTGCACAGGTCGACACTTTCATGTTCCGGTCAACACTTGAGTTGGCTCTGTTTGCATCAGTCGATCTTTGGTCGACACTTTTCAAGTTTGGTCGACACTTGATGATTCAGGTCGATACTTGTTTATTCTCTGTTTCCATCGGTCGACACCTGTATAGACCGGTCGACACTTGAGGTTCTTCTGCTTGCACAGATCGATACTCGTGGTTGACACTTCAATCTTTCTTTATTCATTGGTCGACACTTGTATAGTCCGGTTGACACTTGAATTCTCTCTGTTTGCATCGGTCGACACCTTCATGTTCCGGTCGACATTTATTTGTTCTCTGTTTACATCAGTCGATCCTTATGGTCGTCATTTGAATTGCTTTGCTATAAATCGGTCGACACCTTCATGTTCCGGTCGACACTTGTTGGTTCTCTGTTTGCATCGGTCGACATATGTGGTAATCGGTCGACACTTGAGGCCCTCCGAAATTATTTTTCTCTATTACACACTTAATAAAACTCATTAGTACTAAATACCCTTCTTCAAGGGCATTCTCAATTAGGGTACTTGCAAAATCATTCATTTCTTAAGTTAATCAATTTAGCAAACATCATCATCAAAATCATATTATCGTTAAACACATTATAATTAAACATCATAAAAAAACACATTATTCTTAAACTCATTTTAAGTTAACAATCTCCCCTTTTTTAATGATGACAAATTATAAATTGATTTCACACTCCCCCATACTTATATCAAATAAATCTCCCCCACAATATATGCACTAAATAGATTTGCTCAAATCTTCTACTTTTCAATGAAGTCTTCCCCTTTGACATTATAAAAAAAATAAATACTTCACAGTTAACTAGCATTATGTCATTGTGTAAGTCATTCAACACAAATAGGATAGCATTTCAAATATTTCAAAAGTTAGTACAAACAAAATTAAAGAGAAAGTCAAATATTTGTAGGATATTTTCGGAAAATAAATCCGAAAGTTACCATAAATCACATATTCAATCTCTCATAAATCTTTGAAAAATAATTCTGATCTATGCAAGATGGAAAATAAACCCAACAGAATAATGTTGCTTCAATTCTTCATTAAATATAAACACCCGATTTTTCATAAGGATGATAGAATTTCTCATGTCACACACAGTGTTGTTCCAGAGATAATATCAATAAGGATCACATTCTGCAGGGGGTGAGTAATACAAAAGATTGCCTAAATAATAAAAACAAACGCCTAAAGTAAGTGACAATTTTTTTTAAATAAAAACAGTCATTGAGCTACTTACATAATACAGAGGCCTAGAGCAGACCTCAATTCTTCAAACCTTACACCATCCAACGCCTTGGTGAAAATATCGGCAATTTATTTTTCGATCACCATATGCTCCAAATTATTAATTTTGTCCTCCACTAGAGATCGAATGAAATGATGTCTGTAACGCCCTGAATTATATAAACCCGGTTCACTACTCATAATACTGAACTGCACCATGACATTTTGGGTAAATTTTAAAACTTCATTCAACGGTAAAAATTTGACTTTGAAATAACGTCAAAACTTGCAGCGGAAAAACATTTGTATAAAACAACATTTATTAATTAATTAAAACATTAAAGACTGTTGGTTGAAAAGAGAACAAAAGAAAACAGACACCTCTACCGCTGAATAGTTTCATCGATAGACATAAAATAAGAGACATCCACCGCCAAACAGTGCCAGCGGCGTAAGCAGAAACAAGACCTCTACCGCTAAACCGCGTCAGCCGAAACGACACGTCGACTTCTCGTGTCCACTGCTCACGTACTGCTCGCATTTGCCGAACTACACGTCGACTCCTCACATCTATCGCTCACGTCCACCGCTCAACAGTAACATCGACTCCTTCATCCAACATCTACCGGTAGACTACATCCACCGATAGATAAAACGATAAAACCTAATACTCCCTTCTACATTCATATCCACTGGTCACAAAACGACAAAACCTAATACTCCCTTCTACGCTCACATCCACATGTCACAAAACGACAAAACCTAATACCCCATTCTACGCTCACATCCACCGGTAGACTACATCCACCGATAGACAACAATACTCAACGTCCACCGGTCACAAAACGACAAAACCTAATACCCCCTTCTACGCTCACATCCACTGGTAGACTACATCCACCGATAGACAACAATACTCAACGTCCACCGGTGGACTACATCCACCGATAGACAATAACACTCAACATAACAGCATATCAACCATTTTCACTCTAAACAAAGAAAAACTCCGACTACCAAAAGGGCTTGTACATTTTACTGAAAATCGTTCAAAACAACATAAGTCCATAACTTTCTAAATATCCAGCAAAACAACTACCTCTAAACCAAATCATGTTTTTCATACTTAGGACAAGAAAAACATAAAGTTGTTAAAAACATCAAAACTACTAATGTTATTAAAACCCTTTGCACACTTCCACAAAACACTTAACCACTGAAACTTCATATATAGACAGTAGTTAAACCGCCTCATCAGAACACCAAACTGTGGCATTGAAGTACTCCCCCAACCAGCCTAGTCCTCAACATGCTTAGAGAACACACCTTCTGAGGCTTCTTCACCTACATCACAAAACTCATCTATTAGCCTAATGCTAAGTAAGTAGATCAATAATGAAATGATATGCTGAAACTTAAATCCTAGTCATGCAATTTCTACTTTCACATCTCAGTTGCATTCACGTTCTTTCTCTGATCTAATCTCTCGGTTCCATTGGGAGTTGGATCATTTTTCCAAAGTCATACATCCTCTTCATAAATTAAGGGGCAGATTAGTTCCCTTAACAGCTGTTTTGGTCCTATATTCCATTGGGAAGTGGATCAATTTTCCCAAAGTCATACATCCTCTTCATAAGTTAAGGGGTGGATTAGTTCCCTTAATAGCTGGTCTATTACAATTTATTCATGCCTTACCATGCCTTTACATGTAAATTCATTTTCGTATTCTTTCCAAAAACATGATGCATGACATACAGAAAACATTCAAACATGTATAAACCTACTGTTTTGTGATGTAGGCCCGAAGGCACACACATACTCTACTTACCTGACTTCCTGGGAAAAGTTGGGTTACAAGCTATCTCGGGATTTTGCTCACCTAAAATCATAAACAGAGCGTTAATTCAATCTTCACTATAACTCATTCTAAACCATTCAGAAACCTAAGGAAGCTAACTTGGAACTCTATTAATCATGCATTCGTGGTTTATCACCTAAACCCGAACCTACTCTCATTCACAGCATTCCCAAAACACACATTGTACTCTCTCTGCTATCTAGCCACTAAAACTCAAGAAAACTCACCTAAGTTGAGGAATGGAAATCGGAGAGGAAAATCGCCTGGAGAGCTCTGCTGAGCTTGAGCTGAATACCGAGAAAGGAAAATGAGAAAACAGTGGCGGCTAAACCTCATTAAACCCTCCCTTAAATACATTATCCACTATAAATCTCCATTTACCATTATGCCCTTATAGTCACTGATTAACCCAATCAATAATTCTCCCAATTTCATCCATAAAGTGTACACTATTAGATGACAAGGTAAAATCGGTTCGTTGGAACCGGGTGTTACAATGTCATATATCAATATGCTTGGTTCGAGAATGCTGAACAAGATTTTTTAGAAATATTGATAGCACTTAAATTATCACAATAGAGAGTTATGACACCCTGTGTGACACCATAGTCTTTATTCATTTGTTTGATCCACAGAAGCTGAGTACAGCTGCTACCTGCTACAATATATTCTGTCTCGGCAGTAGACAAAGAAATAGAATTTTGCTTCTTACTGAACCATGACACCAAGTTGTGTCCCACATAAAAACATCCTCTAGAAGTACTTTTTCGATCATCAGATCTTCCTACCAAGTTAGCATCACAATAACCCACCAGATTTGCATTAGAGTCGAATGAATACCATATACCATAGTCGGTTGTTCCGGTAACATATTTGAGAATCTGCTTGACTGACACTAAGTGAAACTCTTTTGGATTTGCTTGAAATCGAGCACATAAACCCACGCTATAACAAATATCGGGTCGACTGGCAGTTAGATATAGGAGACGTCCAATTATACTTCTATATAAACGTAGATCAATAGCAATTCCCTTTTCATCTTTAGAGAGTTTCTCATGTGTCCCAATGGGTGTTCTACTCGGTCGTGCATTCTCAAGCTTAAACTTTTTCAATAAATTCTTGGTGTATTTGGCTTGAGAGATAAAAATACCATTCTTCTCTTGTTGAATTGAACGAAAAGGGTCTTATCTACTCCCCCTCGCTCATATCTCTTGGTTAATAAATATTGTGTGAGTCGTTCATTCCACGCACGAGGAGATTGTTTAAGCCCATATAATGCATTCTTTAATTTATAGACATACTAGAGATGATGAGGGTCTTCAAAACCCTTTGGTTGAGCAACATAAACTTCTTTATTAAGAAAACCATTGAGAAAAGTACTCTTCACATCTATTTGAAATAGCTTGAACCGCATAACACAAGTAATAGACAATAAAAGCCGCATAGATTCAAGACGAGCAACCAGAGCGAATGTTTCATCAAAATCAATTCCTTCAATCTGTGAATACCCTTGAGTAACTAGCCGAGCTTTGTTGCGAGTGATGTTGCCATGCTCATCGCTTTTGTTCTTGTAGATCCACTTAGTACCAATAACATTCATAGCGGGAGGACATGGTACTAAGTCCCAAACTTGATTTTGGGAAAATTGACTGAGTTCTTCTTGCATTGCTTCTATCCAGTATTCATCTAGTAATGCTTCCTTCACATTCTTGGGCTCGATGGTTGATGTAAAACATGCCATTTGAATTATTTCTCAATACTTCACTCTTGGCTTATCTTTGGTTCGTATACTTTCATTCAGACCACCAATAACCTCATCTGCAGGATGATTCTTCTGAACACGTGTGGATGGTTGCCTGTTGTGTGAGGTAGTCACTTCTACTTCATCAACTGTCTCTATTTGATCTGTGACACCACCTGAGACACCATCTGTGACACTGGTTGGAACACTTGTGCCTTCATTATTTGAAATCTGGTTTGCATCTTCTTTTGGATTATATGCTGTGTCCAGAGAGTCGTTTACTTGAACATTTGCAGATTCGATGACAGTTCGAGTTCTTTTGTTGTAAATTCGATAAACACGACTATTTGTAGCATAATCGAGAAATATAGCCTCATCACTCTGAGATCAAGTTTCCCCCTCTGTTCCCTGTCATTCAACACAAGACAAATGCTGCCAATGGATGAAAATAATTAAGATTCAGAGTTTTACCTTTCCATATCTCATAGGGTGTCAGAGAAGTTTATTCCGCAGAGTACATCCGATTTATGGTATACCAATCAGTATTCACCAAAATTTTTGAGGAACATCCCTTTCGGTACATTATTCGAGTCATCTCTGCCATGTACGTTCTTTTCTTTCAATGACTCCATTTTGTTGAGGAGTCTTAGGGTGCCGAAATCTGAGCAATCCCTAGATGTTATAGAAATCCGAGAGATTCAGAATTTTCAAACTCTCTCCCATGGTCACTGGGGATGCTCGGGTCGACTGGCAGTTAGATATAGGAGACGTCCAATTATACTTCTATATAAACGTAGATCAATAGCAATTCCCTTTTCATCTTTAGAGAGTTTCTCATGTGTCCCAATGGGTGTTCTACTCGGTCGTGCATTCTCAAGCTTAAACTTTTTCAATAAATTCTTGGTGTATTTGGCTTGAGAGATAAAAATACCATTCTTCTCTTGTTGAATTGAACGAAAAGGGTCTTATTACTCCCCCTCGCTCATATCTCTTGGTTAATAAATATTGTGTGAGTCGTTCATTCCACGCACGAGGAGATTGTTTAAGCCCATATAATGCATTCTTTAATTTATAGACATACTAGAGATGATGAGGGTCTTCAAAACCCTTTGGTTGAGCAACATAAACTTCTTTATTAAGAAAACCATTGAGAAAAGTACTCTTCACATCTATTTGAAATAGCTTGAACCGCATAACACAAGTAATAGACAATAAAAGCCGCATAGATTCAAGACGAGCAACCAGAGCGAATGTTTCATCAAAATCAATTCCTTCAATCTGTGAATACCCTTGAGTAACTAGCCGAGCTTTGTTGCGAGTGATGTTGCCATGCTCATCGCTTTTGTTCTTGTAGATCCACTTAGTACCAATAACATTCATAGCGGGAGGACATGGTACTAAGTCCCAAACTTGATTTTGGGAAAATTGACTGAGTTCTTCTTGCATTGCTTCTATCCAGTATTCATCTAGTAATGCTTCCTTCACATTCTTGGGCTCGATGGTTGATGTAAAACATGCCATTTGAATTATTTCTCAATACTTCACTCTTGGCTTATCTTTGGTTCGTATACTTTCATTCAGACCACCAATAACCTCATCTGCAGGATGATTCTTCTGAACACGTGTGGATGGTTGCCTGTTGTGTGAGGTAGTCACTTCTACTTCATCAACTGTCTCTATTTGATCTGTGACACCACCTGAGACACCATCTGTGACACTGGTTGGAACACTTGTGCCTTCATTATTTGAAATCTGGTTTGCATCTTCTTTTGGATTATATGCTGTGTCCAGAGAGTCGTTTACTTGAACATTTGCAGATTCGATGACAGTTCGAGTTCTTTTGTTGTAAATTCGATAAACACGACTATTTGTAGCATAATCGAGAAATATAGCCTCATCACTCTTGAGATCAAGTTTTCCCCTCTGTTCCCTGTCATTCAACACAAAACAAATGCTGCCAAATGGATGAAAATAATTAAGATTCAGAGTTTTACCTTTCCATATCTCATAGGGTGTCATAGAAGTTTTTCCGCAGAGATACATCCGATTTATGGTATAACAAGCAGTATTCACCAAAATTTTTGAGGAACATCCCTTTCGTGTAACATTATTCGAGTCATCTCTGCCAATGTACGGTTCTTTCTTTCAATGACTCCATTTTGTTGAGGAGTCTTAGGTGCCGAGAATTCATGAGCAATCCCTAGATGTTTATAGAAATCCGAGAATTCAGAATTTTCAAACTCTCTCCCATGGTCACTGCGGATGTGAATAATTTTCAAGATAACACAATCTTTTTCACGTTGGAGTCGAGTACACATTGATTTGAAGGCCTTGAAAGTGTCGGACTTTTCTCTAAGAAATTCCACTCATGTGTAGCGTGAGAAATCATCAACAGTAACGAAGACATACCGTTTTCCTCCAATACTTTCAATAGGCATTGGACCCATTAGATCCATGTGGAGCAATTCAAGGACACGGTTAGTTGTAGATTACTGTGACATTGGGTGTGACACCTTGGTTTGCTTTCTGATTTGATATGGTCCACATAATTTGTCTTCATCAAACTTTAGTAAAGGAATTCCCCGAACAACACCTTTTGAAACAATCTTTTCTAGTATTCTGAAATTTACATGTTCTAACTTTCTATGCCATAAAATAGTGTCCTCCATACTCGATCGAAAATAGGTAGATGAGGAAGAAATAAGATAGCAATTGTCTGATAATCTAACTCCTTCAATAACACACTTGTTGTTTTGATCGAACACCACACATTTTTCATGTGTGAATTGCACATTCATATCTTCATCACACAGCTGGCTAATACTGATTAGATTAGATTTCAGACCATTTACCAAAAGAACATTGCTCAACTTTGGTAGACCAAGAACATTTAGCATTCCCCTTCCAATGACATCCGTTGCAACACCGTTGCCGAATGTTACTTTTCCCACTATTTTGGTTATGATATCCTTTAAATATCTCTCTTCACCTGTCATGTGTCTAGAACATCCGCTATCAAAATACCATGCATTCGTTGCTATTGCCTTTAGTGAAAGATGTGTAACATTACACTTCAAACTTGATTTCTTCACCCAATTTTGATAAGGAAATCTGTAAAAAGAAGCATTTCTAACAGTACCTAGTCTCAGGTCAGCAAGATAGGTGAAGCATTTAGGGCGAATATGACCACGACGATTGCAATAATGACACACAAAAACATATTTGTTACCTTTACTTCTGGAAACATGGTAGAAGTCACAAGAATTTAATTTTCTGTCAGTTATTGGAGTTCGTCTTGAAACTTGCTTTCCCTTGTAATCAAATTCCTTGACTGACACTGGCGGTGACACCGAGCTTTTTCTTACGAATTTCATCACAGAGCGATTTTCCTTCACTACTACAATCTGTGAAATTGAACTTTCACCTGTGAAGCCCAATTCAGACCGATTTACACTTAATTTGCTGACGTTTAGAATATCATCCAGTTTAGAAGAACCCGAATTCAGCATTTTGACATTCTTCTTCATGAGACTTATCTCATTGGTCAGATCATTAACTTCATCCTGACTTGTTTTCAGTTTGGTCTCCAAATCAACAATCACATTTTGAAAATTGTTCTTCTCATCTTTCAAATTTCTAATCTGGATGTGTAGATGCTGATTTACTTTAACAAGCTCGGTCTATTTTTCATGAAGAAACTTGTATTCTCCAATTAGGTCTTCTTCTGTGATTGCTTCTTCGTCTTCATCACTACTATTGGAAAAGTTGTCTGTGACACCGTGTATAACACCACCATTTTCTTCACGTTCTGTCTTTCCAACAAGTGCCACATGGTTGCTCTGAAATTCGTCTTCCTTCTCTGACTCATCCTCACTCCAGGTTGCATTCAGAGAATTCTTCTTTTTCTTCAAGGTATTAGCATATTCTGCTTGTATATGCCCAAAACCTTTACACTCTCTGCACTGAATGCCTTTGTTCTTGAATGGTTGATCAGATACATAAGTTTCTTCCCTGTGCTTCTTGTTGCTTGAAGAACCATTTTTGAAGTTAGTGACACTGTGCTTGACACCGCGAGTATTTCTTCATAACTCTGCTGAAATTCTTTGAAAGCAGGGCTCGAGATTCCTCCAAGTCATCTTCATTATGCTCGTTGAAGTTCTGTACCTTGGTTTTTAGAGCAACTTCTTTTGCCTTCTTTATTTCGGTGTCTCCTCCAAGATTATCTCGAAGGTTCTAAGAGATCCCATCAATTCTTCTAACTTCATTTTAGAGATATCTTTGGCTTCTTCTATGGAAGTGACTTTATAGGAAAACATCTTACAAGTTTTTCTTCGGAAAACATCTCACTGAGAGCAAACGCTTCATTTGCTATGTCACATAGTTTGGTGTTGAACTCGCCAGTAGTCTCATCTTCATGCATTTTCAGATTCTCAAATCTAGTAGTTAGCATCTGCATTTTGGACAACTTTACAATCGATGTTCCTTCATAGGTAGTTTGAAGAATCTCCCATGCCCTTTTAGCTGATTCACACGTGGATATGAGTTTGAACTGAATAGGATCCACACCATTAAAGATAGCATTTAAAGCCTTTGAATTGCTGTGTGCCAAAGTATCTTCATTTACGGTCCAATTTTCTTCGGGTTTTGGAGATGTGATACCTTCTGCATCGGTGTCTATAGAGTGATTCCATCCTGTTAAAATAGATCTCCAGGCCTTCTCGTCAACAGCTTTAATGAATGCTCTCATCCTTGCCTTCCAATAAGCATAATTGCTTCCATCCAATAATGGTGGACGCATTGTAGAACCTCCTTCTTTCATAGAGTCCATCGCACACGAACTATAATCTTGTCCCACGAATCCGGCTTAAGAAACAAAAATGCCCGCTTTGATACCAATTGAGAGATTAAGATTAGTTATGCGATGTCACACAGAGTGTTTCATGTGACACCGGTAATTAATGCAATGATGGACAATTATAAAAGTACAGAAATAAAGGAGACAAGAGGTTGGTAACGCAGTTAGGGGTGGGCAATCTTCGGTTCGGTTCGGTTTTGGACCGAACAGAACCAACCTTTTCGGTTTTGGGTTCCGGTTTCCCGACCCGAACCCGAACCCGAACCTGAATATCTTAAAACAGACCCGAACCTAAAAGTTCGGTTCGGTTCGGTTCGGGTCAAGTCGGTTCTTGCTTAGGATTGTGTACTTGTGATGGATCTTGCTGATCACTGATGAGCAAGATGATCAACTTAAATTGATTTGTTGTGTGTTTTCTGGTGTTGACTGTTGCGTGTGATGTCTATCAGTCCTTGTGCTGCTTGATGAAGAGAGAGAGAGAACGGACCTGTGGAGGGGATGAGAGGTTTGATCCTTGCATGTTTAGAGAAAGCTTCCACGCATTCTTCATTCTTCTTTTGTCATGTGAAAAATATAGGCACTATTCTATAAGATGATTAAGAAAATCCATGTAAAATCAAGCTTGGAGAAATTGAAATTTTTCTGAAAATTCATGCAACCGTGAATAAGCAAAAGAAAGAAAGAGAGGAGAACAAGATAGATAAATCTTTATTTGCATGACAGTTTTTTTCTGTCAAAATTAGGAATCCATCCATCCACCGGAATAATATCTGTCAAAATCAACTATTGTCGTCACATCACATCCCTTCTCAAGGCAAGTTTGCTGGCTATAAGCGGAGCTTCTCTCCTTTCATCTATTGAAACCTCAGGAATTAAAGATTGGACCAAGTTCCTGGCAGAATCAATAATCAAATAAATACAATTAAAATTTAAATCAAATAAATAATAGCCATGCACAACAAAAATGATAAAGCATCATGCAAAATCTTTAGAAATTGATCAAATTGCTTAATCGTACATTAGCTATAACTCGATAATATTTTTCTCTTTTTCTTCATTCCTTTGAGTTAAAGCATCAATTTCTACAACAAAAATTCAATAATATGAAACTAGTGACTAGTAAGAATAAAAATAATATTTGCAATATAATAGTTTATATAAAATAAATGAAGTACCTTCATCAATAGTTTTATAATCACTGTCAGACAAAGTTGGACTCTTAGAACGGATCCAACTTTGAGTGCAAATAATAGCTTCCACCATCGTTGGTAATAAAGATGTACGCGATGAGTCCACAATACGACCACCACAACTGAATGCGGACTCTGAAGCGACGGTTGAAATTGGAATGACGAAAACATCTTTGGCTATTTTGCTCAGAATCGGATATTTGTGGCCATTCAACTTCCACCATGTCAATATATCTAAACTATCTGAGTATTTTTCAAGTTTCTCGGTCATATACTCGTCAATTTCAGACATATTAATAGAAGTATCAAACTCTAGAGAATTGTCAAAGAAGGTAGAGGTTGCAATATTAGTTGACTTTGGAATCTCAACCCTTGAAGTTAGACATCCTTCATTTGAATCACCTTTGAAATCCAAATATAGTCTTTCCATTACATTGTCCACTTTGTTCATAAGCTCTGCAACTCTATCCGTCCCAAACAAGATGCTTAAATAATGTTTTAATAGTTTTGACTTGCATCTTGGATCGAGAAGGACCGCCACGAAGACAAGAATATTGAACCTTTCATAAGTGCCCCAATACTTGTCAAATTTATTCTGCATGCCTAAAGCCATTGTCCTTAATAGCATATTGTCAGCCATGGCATATTGTTGAATGATCATCTTTATTTGACATACTTCACTAACATACAAATTAGATGTAACATGTAATGAAGATGAAACAGTGTTAGTTGAGTCATAAAAAACCTTCAGAAACTTGCAAAATACTCGAATATTTGTCCAATCTTCGCTTGTAAGAGGCCCTTCTTCATCGAGGTCTGATATAAAATTGTTGTCACATTCTCTCATTTTTTCAAAAGCCTTTTCATATTTCTCAGCATTATCTAGCATCAAATACATAGAGTTCCATCTAGTGCACACATCCAGAGTTACATTTCCTTTAAATGCAATCTTGCAACTGTCAACACAATTCTTAAAATGTTGTAATCTTCCTGGGGAAGATTTGATATATTTGACAGCTTTTCGTACCTTGCTAATTGAATGTTGATGTTCCTTCAACCCATCATTAACAATCAAATTTAAAATATGCGCAAAGCATCTAACATGAATAAATTCTCCATCTAAAACAACCGAACTCTGCCAATTACGCAAAGTCTTAACCAAACAAGAAATTGCAACATCATTAGATGATGCATTATCAACAGTAATGGTCAAAACATTCTCAATGCCCCAGCCTAACAAACAGTCTTCAAGTAATTTTCCAATGGTTTCACCTTTGTGATTTTCTATTTGAACAAAATTCAAAATTTTTTTATGCAAATTCCAATCACCATCAATAAAATGACCAGTCACAACCATATAATTGATATTTTGATTCGAAGTCCAAGTATCAGTAGTTAAACTCACTCTTTGACTTTTTCTACTAATAAATTCTTTCAACTGTCTTTTCTCATTGTTGTATACAGCTTCAATATCTCTTGCTACTGTTCTACGAGAAGGCATAACAAAAGAACTTTGAAAATATTGAAGACATTCTTTAAATCCTTCCCATTCAACCATTCTCATAGGCAATTCATCCTTAATTAGCATGCTAGCAATCGCTTTACGCCCCCCTACTTGAGTAAATGTTGCTACTTTAGAACATTGTCCCCCACTTTCCTTCTTTAAAAAAGGGAATGTTGTTTGTTTGACATCCAATTTTGACAAATACTTTTTACACACCTTTAAATGTCTGGTCATATTTGAAGTACCATTTCGTACAGAATGACATGCATATGACTGACCACAGTGGTTACAACTAGCTTTAGGTGCATTTTCATCCAAAGTGAAGTTATCCCAAGCATTGGATCTACTTCTTTTCTTCGGATTACTATCATTCACATTAGTTTCCATCATAAAAAAACAATTAACAATAATCATATTCATCATTCAATTAACGAAACAAATTCAAACAATTCTATAATAAATATCACAAAATTCTATACTCTAATTCAGTAATTCTATATCAAATATGTCATAATCAATAGTCATACTCACAACAAGCAACAATTACATAAATAAACACCCTATAATTTTAAACAGCAAACAATGCTCTCGATCAACATTTTCGAAGAGTCTCCCACAGCCCTAATTTTTTCTAGTACATAAATAAAAAATTATAAACACATTACACATACTGACAAGTGACATACAGGTCTGATTTGTTGGATTGGAGGCTGAAGAGTGGAGCACAGAGAGCAAGACCGAGAGCAACGAGGGAGCAGGGCCACGCCAGTCGCCAGGGAGCTGCAAAATTAACAACAATTTGAAATCAATAATCATAATGAGAATTGAGAAGAAACCTAAATGTAGAAGTAATGGTTTTTTAGAATTTAACTTGCAATTTAATATAAAGCTCTTCTCTAAAAAATTCTCTTTATCGAACTCCCCCCGAAATAAAGCCTATAGAGTAGGTAAGTTTGGCAGCTCTGAATGCTGGGTCATTTTTGTCTACTTTACTTTTTCTTTGTACAAAAAAAAAAAAAAAAAAAAGGCAGCAAGTCTCAAACTTAGTGAATCCAATCAACTTATATATTCAAGACAAATTTTAAAGATAATGGACCTCAAACTTTAACCATCTAGCAAATCGACCACGACATTAAAAAATTCATTAAATTGTGATCTATTTTTGTTACAGATTATTGTAAACTTTATCAAATAAGAATGTAGATAAACAATCGTGCCATTCACTACTATCACTTTTATGAACAATGGACTAGACACATACTTAAAGTTGGAATTATTTTTTGAAAAATCACGTCAAAGAAATAATAACAACAATTTGAAATCAATAATCATAATGAAAAGAAACCTAAATTTTGTTGTAAAATTTAGATTTGAAAGATGCTGCACGATGCAAAATAGGTTTCTGACCTAATCTGTCGCTGCCGCTGGAGTGCCGAGTAGTGGAGGCTGGCTTGGCTGGAGGAGTTGAGCGATTAGCGAAGACGAGGCCGAGGGTCGAGACGTGCTGTCGCTGCCGGTGCTGCTGGAGCGCCGAGGAGAACGAGGAATGCGGTTTCTGCCCTAATGCCGATTGCAGAACGAGGAATGCGATTGCCGACTCCCCGAGACCCCGCCACCCTATATTTTTAAGTAACCTTCGGTTTTTCAGTTTGGTTCGGGTTTGCTGTCCACCCGAACCGAACCCGAACACAAATTGACTCACCCGACCCAAACAAAAACAAACTCTCTTGGACCCGAACCTAACCCGACCCGAACCCTCGGTTCGGTTCGGTTTTTCGAGTTGGTTTCGGTTCTGCCCACCCCTAAACGCAGTTCGGCAATTCGCCTACGTCTATGGGGCCACGCCCAGATATAAAAATATTTCACGAGTTCACAAAGGTACAAGACAATCAGACTTATACAGATAAAGACTCCTTCTTATCTTTGTCGCCGCCTCTTCCTAACTTCCCCAATGCAACTGTTTTTACGAGTGCCCCTCGACTTTAGATTGATATCTCCCGAGATCTAAAAACAACAAGATCCCCTTGTTGTTGATGACTCCTCATGAAATCCGTGTTATGGCAAAATCTCCTCGCCCACGATCAAATTGACAAGCTTCCCTTGTCGATAAACATAACTCCTCCCGAGTTTGAACGCAGCCTCCTCCTGAGACTGAGCTTCAATGAAGAATAAAGAAGATTGCCTACTATGACACTATCTGGAACACCAAGTCGTTGTCTTCGGACGCAATAAATTAACACACTCGTATAATAGATCAAATCCACAGCATAATCATAGTGTGTATAATAATCACAAACTCATACGTAGAAGCATTGGGAGAGAAAGAAAAGTGACGGCTTGCAAAACGAAGAAAAAACTTCTCTCGAGAATAATCAAAAATCTGTCAGTCGCTTCACAGAAATGAACGCTTAAATATGATTGGTAATTGCCATATCTTTGATTTAATTCAGTTACCAAAACAGATTTAATACCGCAAGGAATAAGAAAGCCAAATCTCACAAAATCGGTTGAGTGACACCTCGTGTGACATTTTAGGAAAGTATTGCCAACTACTTAGATATAGTTCCAAAAACTTATGAAAGTATCCCATGATTAATGAGATTTCAAAGCTTAGAATATTTCAACAAATCTTCATCAATTCGGCTTACCAAAAGAAAGTTTTCCAAAAAACAAGTGCTTCTAGAATATCAAATACTTTCCTTGAACTTCAAGATTCCTTACTTTTATTTTCACCAATATCTTCAAGATTTTCAATAGTCATCCATTCAATAATCTAAATAGATTATTTCTTGATTACCAAGAAATAAACTATCAATTTAAAAAATAATGGAATAAAATATTATCACCATAAATATATTTGCCAAAAAATGAATGCCAATATATTTGCAATATATTTTCATTTACAATCTCCTCCTTTGACATTTTTTTGGCAAAATCAATAAAACCAATAACTCCGATAACTCCCCCTGAATGAACTCCCCCTGGATTGGTGGTTTCAAAATAATCATAAAAAATAATTTAACCATCATCAAAATAGTCCCCCTTTTTGCCATAAAAAGACAAAAAGATATATATAACAGAATATTAATAACCATGTAATCACCATAACAGCATATAAACACATGATAAGCACCACCGGCACCAATATAAGCACCATTATCACAGAAAATATAATATCCAGATAAGCACCAGAATTGTCATATGAGTACCATAGTGAAATAGCCAGAAAACGAGAAATATAATACCCAAATTGCAAAAAGATTATCCAAGGAGAAAAATATTCAGAACTAGACAAATTGTTCAAGAAATATCCAACAATAGAAAAATTTCAGTAATACTCAAAGAGTGAAATCATTCTGGAGTAACCCGCCCAACTGTAGAAGTCGGATCATCAACATTTTTTGGATCCTTTTCTGGAACTCCTTCAGTGACATCAGGTAGAATACCGGATGTACCTGCTCCTTCATCTGACTTGTAATGTGAACCCGAGGCTTCCATGTGTGGGTTTTTCTTATAAATATCATTTAGGAGTTCAAAAATAACAGACTTCTATTTTTCACGTACAAATATTTGACTATCTATAGATTTTGGCATGTCAACTAGAAATTTCACTGACCGAGCCAATAGTGCAAAGTCTGTTCTTGAGGTAGAGACTGGCAGTCCTTCTATAAAACCTTCAAGATCATTAATGTGTTCTCCCATACAAAGTTTGTAACTTATACGAATTTCTTCTTTATCATCATACAAAACTTCACTTTCTCTAATAATAGACTGTTGAGTAGACAAAACACCATATATCAGAGTAGGGAA
>CM039513.1:38913304-38944737 GCA_022432975.1 Begonia masoniana
TCAACCAACTTGATGTTATTTTTAATCAATCAACTTATTGGCGAAATGACCGTAATAACCCTCTTCTTGTCACAGTCAAAGTTATGAGGTACATGGAGCCACTCGTGTACCCTAAAATATGTAGAATCACCTGTAGGTTATTATTGTCATTAAGGGTGATGATAATTAAAATTGGTCAAAACTTGGAATAAAAAATAAATTAATTTTGGTTTTTCTTATTTGATGATTCATCTACAATGATAAAACAAACGTGCTAAAAGACTAATTTTACGACCTTATTAATTGAGCTACTACGCAGAAAATCAACTCATCGCGACGTCCGTGTTGCGAGCTCACTCCGATTCGATACTTTAGCGGTCAGCAATGATCTAAAATCATGAAATTTTTTTCATCAATGAACTCGCACATTTCCCTCTTTCACACGATATTTTTAAGTACTTCACAAAATACATTCTTTTGAAAAAGATGCGAAGGAATATTATAGATTTTTTGTTGATGAATTATTCCTTCCTCTATCCTAGACGGAAAGAAATTGACTGGACTCGTGCTTATAAAATATTATCCATAAAGAGAATTTGTATTGTTAGAGTTCATAACTCACTTTTAATTTATGGTTGGGTCGACGGAAATTGTTTTAAAAAAATATGGCATCGTTCTGTAATATATGTCGGATCAATGGATCAAGGCAATGTTTAAAAATTACTTGTTTTTATGGTTTTGAAATATATATATATCTATCTATATTATTTTGAGTTATATCCTTGTATTATTTTAATTTTGATAGTGAATATCTCTCCTATGGCGACTTTTTTTTTACCTTATTGTAGACAGTTCAAAGGACATCCATTCGTAAATAATTTATCATGGACGTATCGTTGTGGAAAGTCGGTATTAAGAGGATTAAGACTAAAGAGACTTACAATCGTTAATTCAAGTTTCGTAAAAAAAAAAGGGACATGCTACGAGGTTCAGAGTACCTTTATTACTATGTCCAGCTGCTCGAGTATTTTGAGAAAAAATTGGTTTTGTTTTTGTTTTTTTATCTCATCTCATTTCATTTTGAAAAACTACAATTCTAATTAATCTAAACTTAAATGCAACGAGGACTAGTGTTTTATGTGCCTCTTCTCGGAGAGAAAGGGCTTGATTTTGGTCCAGAAAGAATTATTTGAAATTAATTAACTATACAATTCATAAAAAAAAAGATTTGTGGGTCAAATGACATAGTTAATGAGTAAGGGGAGCACGCAGTTTAAAGCGATTAAGGGGGCGAAGTGAGATTATTCACAACAAATCTTGATATTCCATCTTTGTTTTTTTTTTTTTTTTTCGGAACAGATATAAGTAATTCAATTGCATGTTAATAATATGCTCAAAGCGTCAACTTTACTCAACATGTTTCCAACATTTTATGAATAATTTCCAAAAGTTGTATTGAAATAATTCATTGTTCTTGGTACGATTAATGTTCTTTATTCTTTTAAATGAAAGTGAAAGGGTAATTCAGCATCTAATTCTTTAGGCGTGACAGCCTTATATTTTGATTAAAATGTTCTTAGACACTGACAGTGGACCCCACGGTGGAGATTGAGAAGACAGCTGCCTAAGATTAGGATAAGTCATCCTGTGGCATGTTGTGTTTTTCACTTTAATTAGTTAAATATTTACTTTGGTAATGTGGTTAATGTGACAATTGTTTAATCAAATTGAAGTAGTTGTATGTTATATGGGTCCACACTCTCTTAACACTAACCCCTCTTGCCTTTATTTTGGAACTATGTCGGTTTTTTGTATAAAGTCATGAGCTTAGTGCTAAATCAAGGTACCTTCTTCTAAGCTTTGTGAACTTCGTGTCCTACCCCCACAACTCCTGGTCTGTTCGAATGTCAACAAAAAATGTTTTGAACAGTAAAAAAGTGTTGAGGAAGTCGTTCCGGAAGGATTGACGTAGATTTGAGTAGTCAAATTTATTTACTAATTGACATTCTTTTTCACTCCATTAATGATAAAATACATAGAAGTATCTCTAATAATCAAACGATATATACAAAGAAGAAAAACAATATGGAAATCTTAACACGTAGAAATCACATATAAAAGAGAAAAAAAAAATTCAATACGCCAAAATTGAAGTACAATTTTTTTGTTGATGAATGCATCTAAAACGTGAAACAAGTTCATACTGTGACACTGTCTTTAAGCATTCCCATGACCCATAATGTGTAACTAATAATGGGTTGTTCTGATTTCTTTGTTAGCATCACAAATTCAGATAAAATTAAGATCACCGAACTTTACATTAGCTATAATATGTAACGAGTCTTTGATTACACAAATATGCCTCGATGACATGTGTCTCTTATATAGTGACAAACTGCTCGACATTATAACTTGGCTGAAGAAGCATCAATGTTTGTAGTCATTGCAGCTAGCTCTATGGTGCTGTAAAGCAGCATTTGGTTAGAGCTTCGAGTAGTAATGTCCAAACTCTAACTCATTAAGTTGGACCCTCATGTGCTTGTTTTTCAACTAATTGTACAAAACATAGATGCCTGTCGGATTTTAAACTGAAACATTATCACCTAATTTCACGAGAAACTTCATAAAGTTTTCTGAAAAACCAAAAGGGCAGGCATGGTTAAACAGCAATCAGGAAAAGTGGGAGAATTCTAAGTTCATGTCGGATGAAGTTGCAGGACTTCATGTCATAAGAGCAAAAGAGACACCGACCACCCAGTGACTTTTTTGCGTACAATTATGACCCACCATCAATGCTTTTTGGAAGTTCTTCGAATTCGTCCCAGTTTCTGCCTCTGCACTCTCTATTTTTTCACTTTTTTAATGATTATTTTATCGATTATCTTGCAGTTTATCAGTAACTCACTTCCCCTTTTACATGCAACGTGGGTTTCCATTATCACACTTTGTTCTGCAGTGTGTGGGACAAGTGGGACTCCCAAAGTTTCTAAGGAGGACTTTTGTATTGAAAAATCAATCACGTTATAAGTGAAATCATGTTTGTTGTTATGAGATGATGTTGTGACACATGCTAACCTTTGTATTATGTCTTGATGTTATTAAGATCACGACTGTTACATTAGTCTCATAAAAAAGGTAACTTTATTCAACGGCATAGCGTGACTAAATTCAGAATGACTTCATCTTCACTAAATTTTTATAGGGTAATTATCAAAATAGCAACTATTTTTAATTGATAATTTTAACTTTTAATATTGTCCAAATTGCGCCATGTCGCCGGAGTTCGAGTTCTGAATGGTCCCTCTTTTCCACGGCAGAATCTTCTCTCTCTCGGTGAACTCATCGTCGATGGCGTTCTTCGTCCTCTCAACGTCTTTCCCCACCACAATTCCCCCGACCCATGCCTCATTTGGCTCCATTGATGACTGAAACACCCTCCGCTCATACTCTGTTGAAGCACTGGAGAGACATTTTTGTAAAAGACTAGGAAGGAAGAAAACGAGAAGGAGAAGCAGAAATTGATAAAGATAAAAATCGCTCCTTTCTCGGTGAAATGGAAACCAAAAAATTTGTCAGTTCAGGGCGAAGAGGGAAAAAAACCTCCTTCACTCTTTCTGAATCTCTGCTACGCCGCCAGCCGCAGTAAAGAGGGTCGGGAAGTGAAGTTGGGAACACGTTTCTACCTCTTGTGCGAGTCGGGGCCTCTTAAAACCAGGCTCCCTCGATCGATAAAACGTTCTGCGCGAGTTATCCATTTCCATCACCTTACAAAGATCCAAAATCTATTCTAATTTCCACAAAAGGAATACTCGTTGATTCAGTTGTAAATCATTCATAATTTTGGGATCTTATACGTAGAGAAACCTAATTGTCTATATAAATCCAAACATTAAAATCTTGAATAAATTAATTTTCATAAATATAATTAACAGAGAAAACGATCTATGATTAAGTTTTGAAAATCAATCAAATCATTAAGAAATTGGTTTATCTCTCTTGACCACTTAAGCTTTTTTGATAATTTTGATGGACAAAGAAACTTTTCTTATTAGGGTTGAGAGAGGATCAATTCTTTTTAATATACGTTAAAAACTAATTTCCATCAAATTATTTAATTAATTAAAAATACCTTAATTAATTGACCAATAGGATTAAAGCACTTACTATTATTAAACCACCCTTTAATTTGTACACATGGGTCACATTTATGAAATCCAAATTTTGAGTTACAAAGAAAATATCTAACATTCTCCCACTTGACCCATGTGACATTATCTTGAATATGTTTTAATAATTAGTAATCATGATGCACATAATATAGATCAAATTCTTCATTATATCGATAAAACATAATATCACTATCAAGTATACAACCAATATAGATCATAGCGGTCGTATGCCATTGTAGCGACACTATGTTTTACAATATTAATTTTATACTCAATATGACCTATAAGAAGATATATATTAATGGTCCACATTAATGTTTTTATTAAAAACAAATCCTGTTAATATCATAATTTCATAATTGAATGTATTCAACTTAATTAAAAATTAACAGGATTCTTAAATGTATATAAAAAATAACAAATGAACAAGCTCAAAAGTGTCAAATACATAAAGACTATAAAACATAAACATAAAGTCAATACTCGGTAATGCCCATTTGTTTGACATGTTCCGTAAATGTTTTTGGTGGCAATCCTTTTGTCAATGGATCTGCAACCATAAATTTGGTGCTAATGTGCTCGATTGACACTCTTTGTTTTTGTTTCTGAACTTCTTCTTTAACGACCAAGTATTTCAACTCCATGTGTTTAGCACCTTTAGAATACTTGTCGTTTTTAGAAAAGAAGACTGCTGCAGAGTTGTCACAATAAATTTTCAACGACTTGGCGATACTGTAAAAAACTCTAAGTCCTGAAATAAAGTTTTGCAGCCATAAACCATGAACTGTGGCCTTAAAGTACGTCACAAATTCAGCCCTCATAGTAGATGCAGCAGTGACTGACTACTTCCCACTCTTCCATGAGATTGCTCTTCTGGCTAGAAGGAACAAGTAGCCAAAAGTGAATTTTCTGGTATCCACACATTCGGCAAAATCAGAATCTGAATATCCAATCACCTCAAGATGATTAGATCGCTTATATGTGAGCATGCGATTCTTCGTTCTTTGTAAGTACCTGAGTACTTTCTTTGCAACTTTATAATGACCTATGTCTGGGTTACTTTGATACCTGCCCAGCATTTCGATAACAAAACTGATGTCTAGCCTGCACAAGTCTGTGCATACATCAAACTTCCAACAATAGATACATAAGAAATATCTTTCATTTGTTTGCGTTCCAGTTTATTATTTGGACATTGATTGAGATTTAACTTATTTTCTTTCTGAATTGAAACAACACTTGCAGAGCACTTTTCCATCCTGAATCTTTCTAGAACCTTGTTAATATATGCTTTCTGAGACAATTCTAATAGTCCTTGTGATCTATTCCAGAATATTTCAATTCCAATCACATATGATGTCTCTCCTATATTTTTCATTTCAAAGTTCATATCGAGATATTTCTTGGTTTCATACAATAAGCCAAGATCGTTAGTGGCAAGCAAGATATCATCAACATACAGAACTATAAATATAAACTTACTCTCATTGACTTTCAGATATATACACCGATCAACGATGTTTTCCTTAAATCCAAAGGAAGTGATGATATCATTGAACTTAAGATACCATTGTTAGGAAGCTTGTTTAGGTCTGTATATTGACTTCTTAAGTTTACACACCATGTGTTCCTTTCCTTCAACTGTAAAACCTTCAGGTTGGTCCATATAAACTTCTTCATCTAAACTCTCATTCAAAAAAGTAGTTTTCACATCTATTTGATAGAGCTCTAAATCATAATGAGCTACCATTGCCATAATAATTATGAGAGAATCCTTTTTTCGAGACATGAAAAAATGTCTATTTGTAATCAATGCCATCTTTTTGAGTATAAATTTGGCAACGAGTCTGTCTTTATTACGTTCGATATTGCCATTTGAGTTGCGTTTAGTCTTAAAGACCAATTTAGACCTAACTCTTTTATAACCTTCAGACAATTCAACGAGTTCCCAAACTTCATTTTGTTCCATCAATTTTAACTCATCTTTCATGGAATCTAACCATTTATCAGAATTCTCACTTTCTATAACTTGTGAAAACGAAACTGGATCATCATCAATTCCTAAATCAAATTCAGATTCTTAAAGATAAACCATATAATCATTTGAAATAACAGATATTCTTTTTCTTACAGATCTTTTTAATAGTATTTCTAGTGGTTCATCTATTATAGGTTCATTAGTGCTAATTTCATCCTGTGGTGTTTGATCATTAATTTGTTATTTTTGTAAGTCATTGATATGATTAACAACTGTTAGAACAACAACTTGAGAAGAAGTTATAGGTATCATAATTTGCACCCTAACTTCTTGGATTTCCACTCTACGTGGTTCCAAACTTCCACTGGTTTCACCATTTTCAATGAACCTAGCATTTATAATTTCAACAATTCTCGTATTATGACTATGACAGTAAAATCTATACCCTTTAGATTTTTCTGGATAACCAATGAAGAAACTATTGGTTGTTCTTGAATTTTGCTGGGCAACCCCAAACACGCATGTGCCTTAAGCTAAGTTTCCTTCTTGTTCATAGTTCAAATGGAGTATTTGAGACTGCTTAACTAGGAACCCTGTTTAATAAGTACACACAGTTTTTAAAGCATGCATCCACAATGATAAGGGTAAAGATAAATTACTTAACATACTCTTAACCATATCCATTAAAGTACTATTGTGTCTTTCTGCAACGCCATTATGTTCTGGTGTTCCTGACATTGTGTATTGAACACATATACCACGACTTTCAAGGAACTTATCAAATGGACCTGGATATTGTCTAGTTTCATCATAATGTCCATAATATTCACCATCTCTATCAGATCTGACAATTTTCACATTTCTATCTAATTGTCTTTCAAGCTCATTAATAAACACTTCAAGTATATTTATCGATTGAAATTTTTCAAGCAGTAAATATGTAACACCCGGCATTTTTGCCTATATAATAATTCCCCGAATATGTAAGCGGAATTTCTCCGATATTAATGCAATGATTGTTTTTAATAATATTGTCGATGTGTTTAACCGAACGTGGGTGATTCGTGAGACCGAATCGATTAACTAAATAATGTTTTAGTTAAAAACCAATGGAAGGGCAAATTAGGAAGAAATTAAGGTTGGTGGGAGAAATCAAATGGATGATTGACACTTGGCAAACTTGTGGAAGAAGACAAGTCATGTATCCCATTTCCTTCTCTTCCTCCTACGTGAGACATTTCCCTCTCTGCTCTCTTTCATTTTTCCTCTCTGCTTCTCTCTTTCGATTGAAGAAAACCAACGCAAGGAGTTTCTTCCTTCTCTGATTTTCCTCCTGCTTTTCGGTCTAAGGTAATCATCTTAGATAGAAAACGATTTTAGTTTATTTATTTGCTAGTTTCGTGAGGTTTAGGGTTAATGTCCGTTTATGCATGCTATAGGTTCGTGAACCACGGTGCTCGTGCGTTCAAGCTTGCTGCATTTCGGACCTCAGGTAAGTTCATGCATCTACGTTGGCCCTTAAGGCCCTACAACTCGGAGGTACTAGGTCTGGTTCGGGTAGATAGGTTTTAGGTTATGTTTTAAGTTAAACGTGTTTCCGTATATTCTGTTTCCTGTTGTATTCATTCTGTCATCTGTGAATGTTAAGTTTAAGCATTTCACTTATTCATGCATACACGTTTCCTGTAAAATCATGCAAATGTTTTTCAGCACCGGTTTTGAAGTAAGTAAGATAAAATCCTGTAAAGAAAATGTATGGTTAAGTGTGGACGAGGGCTGACATCCTGTCAAGTACTCCTGTTATGTCCTGAAAGTGGCATGTACATCCTGTTGCGCCAGCTCCTTCTCCCATTTATACCTTTCCTGTCCAGTGAAACGCAATGTTAAGTAATGTAATGTTCACGTATTTCAAAAGTCCATGCATCACTGCATTGCATTTCATGTTCTTATTGAGCTCTAGGCTCATAGTTGAACTCCTGTTGTAGGTATGAATTTTCCAGATGAGGAGCTTGATCCTCAAACTGACGAGTTGATGTAGTTGGGGGAGGAGCTCACGGGATGGTTGCTGCAGCCAGACAAATCCTGTCCCGAGGTTTAAGTATTTAAAGTAAAGTCTATGTCTGTAAACCCTACTGGAATTCTGTGTTTGGTTTTTAAACTATGTTAGGATTCTGTATTTTGGTTGTTGAAAACTCTGTAGGAAATTCTGTTGGATATAGATAATGTAAGGTATTCTGTTGGTTAAGCTTTCTCTTGTTAAAACCTCTGTATTCGACAGTTGAACTATGTTTTGAAGTATTCTGGAATTCGTTTGGAATATTTTCTGTTAGTCTGTGCATGGACAGCTTCTGGTTTTAGAGCTATCCATGTAGTGTGATTTTTCTTAAGTTTCTGTCATGTTAGAGCCATCCATGTAATTTGTTTTTCCTTAAAATTCCGTCGTGTTTTTCCCGATATGTTCAAAAATCATGTTTTGAATCGTTTTCTGAAGTTTGAAGTTTTCATACATTCTGTTTCCACAACTTTTGTTTTTATGTAATCATGTTAAAAGTTGCCAGTTTTGTCTTTTACATTTTTAGTCATCCGGTCACTGTTCACATTTTTAACAAATCCGGTCACTGTTCACAATTTTAGTCATCCGGTCACTGTTCACATTTTAACAAATCCGGTCACTGTTCACAAATTTCATCTTCCGGTCACTGTTCACATTTTTCATCTTCCGGTTACTGTTCACAAATTTCATCTTCCGGTCACTGTTCACATTTTTCATCTTCCGGTTACTGTTCACAAATTTCATATTCCGGTCACTGTTCACAAATTTCATCTTCCGGTCACTGTTCACATTTTTCATCTTCCGGTCACTGTTCACACTTTGCATCTTCCGGTCACTGTTCACGTTTTTATTCATTTCCAGTTTATGTTTATTTATTTTACTTTGATTTTATTTTATGTTATCCATTTTAAATGTCCATGAGTTTTAAAAAGTCGAAAAAAAAAAAATAGTTGTCCCCGTTTTCTGCAAATGTCCCGGAGTGACGGCTCGGTTCTTGGATCCCGATCGGGTCCGGTTTTCGGGTCGTCACAAAATAGATATATCCATAATGTGAAAAATCATCAATAAAAGTGTTAAAATACCTTTCTCCACCAAAAGATGGTTTATCAAAAGGATCACATATATTGGTGCGTATAATTTTAAGGAACTTTGTGCTTCTTGTAGCTGCTTTCTTAATTGTGTTTCTTGTTTGTTTTCCTTTAATACAATCAATACAAATATCAAAATTAGTAAAATTCAAATGTGGAAGAATTTCATTCTTTACCAATCTTTCAATCCTTTCTTTGCATATATGACCCAAACGTTTATGCTACAAGTCAACAGAATATTCATTCACTAAAGCACGTTTAGTTCTAACATTATAATGCACAGCTAAAAGAGTCTCCGCAAAAAGGTTATCACGCTTTAATTTGTACAAGCCATCACAAAAAATACTTGAACCAATGAAAAAGTTATTTTTAAACAAATTGAAACCTTCATTTCTAAAAGTAAAAGAATACCCAGTTGTATCAAGTTTGGACAAGGAAATCAAATTGCGAAGAAACAGATAGAACATAAAAAGTCTGAAAAAGGTCTAAATGATATCCAGTGTCTAAAATCAAACGATAAGTTCTAATGGCTTCAACTGGAGCTTTGACTCGATTTCTCATAGAGATATATTTTTCATTTGGAGTTATGATTTGGGTGATAAGAAATCTCTGCATCGTATTAGAAACATGAGTGGTACAACTAGAATCAATCCACCAAGTATTATGAGGAACTTCAGCTAAGTTTGATTCAAAATATACTAAAGCACTATGCTTACATTTCTTTTCGAACCATGCCTTACATTTCAGGCAATCTTTCTGATAGTGTCCATGCTTTCCATAGAAATGACACTTATCCTTTTGTTGTTCCTTATTGTGGATTTGGGCAGAGAACTGATTTGTTGATGATAATAATTTCTTGTCTTTTCCATTATTCTTTCCTAGTTTCTTTCCAGCTCTATTATGATTCATGAGATTGACAGATTGATTTCTCGATTTCTTAAGCCTTGTTTCTTCCTGAATGAGCATACTTTGTAATTCATGTACATTCCACTTATCCCTCATAGTATTATAGCTCATATGAAATAGGTCATATTGAGGAGACAAACAGTTCAGGATAAACGTTACAAGGAAGTTTTCATTCACTTCCATTCTCATGGATTTTAGTCTTGCTGTCATGTTTGTCATTTAGACGACATGCTCATGCATGGTACGAAAACCATCAAATTTAACGATGGTCAAGGTGCCCCATTAGTGTCTTAGTAAGTGACTTATCAGCATACTCAGACTGAGAGCATTCTTCCACAAACTTCATAAATTCCTTAGCACTTTTAGCTTTCAGAAATGTGGACTTGATGTTGTTTGCAACAATCATTCGCATAAACATTAAGCTCAGTTTGTTTGATATTTCCCAAGCATTATATGAAGATCTCTAATTAGCACTGCTAGTTGCAGTAATAGCAGCTGGTTTCTCAGTTAAAAGTGTCAAATCAAGATCCAGAACACCAAGGTGAAACTGAACCTATTCGCACCATTCAGAGAAATTGAGACTAGAAAACTTTGTAACAGACGTAGCTTGCGAATGAAGAGAAACGGGAACAGATACTGCAAAATTTAAAATATGCTCACTCATTAATGCTTTGAGTAACAATAAAATCAAACAATCATAAATATATATATTGAAGTTCTCCTTTGGGTTACACAACTATATATAATAATAAATATGATTGATGCGCAATTTAATTTTGCATAATTGACAACTAGTATACTCAAAATAGACATGTTCTTTATCTTTGGATATACTAAACACACCTAATCAAAACATATTAATTTACCACAATTATATTCATAATTATAAAATAACCAATCAACTTTTTGGGTGTTTCAAAATATTTTATAATAATAAAAATCAATACACTCATGTCAAAATTATAATTGTCATCATGTCATCTCATTAACGAGTATCACATTAAATATGAGTAATTGAATTTATTTAATTTGATATCTGAGAAACACTTTCTAATTCGGCCACTTTGGTGGCTAACAAATTATACATAATTTAGATATCAAATTAAATAATCATGAAACTGTAAATAATATCTTGATTCTGTGTCAATAATTAACAATTACAAAACATGAAATTAGTTTAATATTTTCGGACGTGAACAGTAACCGGCGTGAACAGTACCGACATCAATAGTGCCACAGTGAAAATTAGTAATCCCAAAAACTCTTGATCTCACAGATTATTCATTCTAATTTTGATAGAAGTTTATATTATTAATCGTTAAACATTAAGAAGCGAATAAACATGCGATAACAAAATAAAACTCATAATGGAACAAATGTTATAAAACAAGGCTCTGATACCAAATGTAAATCATTCATAATTTTGGGATCTCATATATACAGAAAACCTAATTGTCTGTATAAATCCAAACATTAAGATTTTGAACAAATTGATTTTCATAAATATAATTAACAAAGAGAGCGTACCTTGATCCATGATTAAGTTTTAAAGATCAATCCAATCGTCAAAAAATTAGTTTCTCTCTCATGACCACTTAGGATTTTTTGATAGTCTTGATAGACAAGAAACTTTTCTTATTAGGGTTGAGAGAGAACCAATTCTTTTAATATATGTTAAAAACTAATTTCCATCAAATTAGTTAATTAATTAAAAATACCTTAATTAATTGACCAATAGGATTGAAGCACTTAATATTATCAAACCACCCTTTAATTTGTACACATGGGCCACATTTATGTAACCCAAGTTTTGGGTTACAAAGAAAATATAACATCAGTACATTCAGAAACGGAAGAAAAATTGTAAGCCGGAGAAGGAATGAATACTAGCCCAAAAATGAAGAAAATAAAAAAGAAATCAAATCGAGATCGCCTTAATTTATACATAGAGCTCTTCTGCACTTGAAGAAGGAAGCAGGGGAGAGAGAGAAAGAGAGTGAGTGATGATTGTTATATATTTACTCTTGTTTTATTTTATCCTCGCACAATAATTGATTAGGGGTGTTTGTGGTTTGGTTCGGTCCGATTTTAAGAAAATTGGGACCAGACCAACAAAATTTGACTTTCAATTTTTAGAACCGGGACCATTAAAATTTTTTTAGGACCGGACCAGAACCGGAGTAGAATTTCGGTTCCAATTCTAGTTAGGTTTCGGTTTTTCCATTATTAATTATTTTTTAATAAAAAATTCAAAATAAAAAAAATAAATTCAACAACAGTAAATATATACATATAAAGCATATATATAAAAATTATACAAATCCAAATGCAATTTGCAAAAGATAAATTAAACAGCAGTAAAGTGATCTTTTTTTTCTTCTACTCCTTGCTCACTTCTTACACTAAATTGACATCGATTCTTCCTCTAAGAGAAACAATTTGCAGAAGCAGAACAAAAATGAGGCTGCTCCTTCTTCTCCTTGTACTCCTTCTCTTTTAAAAGCTCTGTAATGAGACGGATTACAGAACTAACGGAAGTTATATAATGCCATTAACACAATAAATATTCATAATATTCATTATCCAACCATAAAGTAAAAATCAAATTCAAGGGGTAAGGACAAAAAAACTTACCTTACCTTCAAGCAGGACAATGTCGACTATCGAACTAACGGTTAACGGCGAGCCGGCGTATGTGATAGAGGGTGAGCTGTGACCCGACGACTGGAGACCGCGAGAAACAGTGAAGATTCGAACTGCGACTCGAGAGTCTACGATGCGAAGGTGAGAGAACTGAGATGTGAGAACAGAATTCGATACTCGATTTAGGGCTTCTGCCTTCTACTTACTGAGGTCCGGTTCAGTTTTCAGGGTATTGTGCCATTAAAATCAAGAACCAAACTGGGATTTTCGGTTCTGAAAGAGACAGAACTGAATTCTATTTTTTTTTCAAAACCCACTAGAACCGGACCAAATTGTCGATTCTGGTCCGGTTCTTCGGTCCGGGCCGATTTTTGTTCACCCCTATAATTGATAGTATTTACTAATATTATAAAATATTACACCAATATCGCAATAATCTTCAAAGAAATGAGGTTTTAAAATTTTTTATTTTTTATTTGTTTTTTATGAATAATTCATAAAGGGGTTTTTTTTTTTTTTTATTTATTTAAACCCTAAAGTATGAGTTTCTTTTAAAACCAAATCTTAAACTATCAACCGTAATAATTCAAACCTTAAACTATCTAAAACCTAACAAATCAATCCCTGACGGACGACCAATCACTGTCCGTTCGCTGACAACAGACAGCCAATTTAAAAACAACGGTCATCAGTTCTTAAATGTCCTACGTGGCACTGGACATGTCGGATCGGCCAGACAATTAGGGGGTGGATACTGTCGGTTCCACGCGCAATGCACAAGAATAATAACGAACGTCCGGTCTCTGAAAAATGGCCGTCCGTTCCACAAAATTGTCAATAATTGTCACAGACTAGTTACTGTTTGGGGAAACGGATGGCCATTCACAAAACCAGCCGTCTGTTTTCCCCAATTAGTGACAAGACCGTGACTCAATAATTGTCACGAGCCAAAAACTGTTTGGGGAACGAACGACCATTCATGAAATTGGTCATCTGTTGCGACACATAGTTTTCTACCCGTGACAATTATTGAGTCAAGAGTTGGTGACTGTTTGAGGGAACCGACAACCGTTCACGAAACCAACTGTCTGTACCTGTGATGACCCGACTTGACACGTATGTGGTGGAACCACCCATGCTCCGCGGATCCTCAGAGGACGTATGTGCCCGGTTGGGGCCGGAGTGTGGGTTAAAACTCTGCGGATCCCAGAGTGTTGGGCCGGAGGGTTCAACGAAAAACTCCGCGGATCCCAGAGGGTTGGGCCGGAGGATTCGGTCGTTGAAAGTGGGGTCGTCACAATACCACATCGCTTGGGGAAGTACATGGAAATGAAACATATGTAAGAGATCCCTCCAAAGATAACAAGACGCGTTTTGGAGCACGATTGACAACGGATCCCATAAGAACTCCGAAGTTAAAAGTGCTTCGGCGAGAGCAATCTCAGGTTAGGTGACCTTCCGGGAAGTTCTCGCCAAACAAAGCCGTGAAGGGAGGATATTGGGCTACGGCCCAATCCCCAGAGCGGACAATATCTTGCTGGGAAACAAGGTCGTTACAAATGGTATCAAAGCCTGTACCCAACCGGAAATGTGGCCAACGAGGACATTAGGCCCCCAAGGGGGGGTGATTGTGATGACCCGACTTGACACGTATGTGGTGGAACCACCCATGCTCCGCGGATCCTCAGAGGACGTATGTGCCCGGTTGGGGCTGGAGTGTGGGTTAAAGATCCGTGGATCCCAGAGTGTTGGACCGGAGGGTTCAACGAAAAACTCCGTGGATCCCAGAGGGTTGAGCCGGAGGATTCGGTCGTTGAAAGTGGGGTCGTCACAATACCATATCGCTTGGGGAAGTACATGGAAATGAAACATATGTAAGAGATCCCTCCCAAGATAACAAGACGCGTTTTGGAGCACGATTGGCAACGGATCCCATAAGAACTCCGAAGTTAAAAGTGCTTTGGCGAGAGCAATCCCAGGTTGGGTGACCTTCCGGGAAGTTCTCGCCAAACAAAGCCGTGAGGGGAGGATATTGGGCTACAACTCAATCCCCAGAGCGGACAATATCTTGCTGGGAAATGGGGTCGTTACAAAACCCGTTTTTTCGTATGTAATTATTTCCCGAACCATTTTTTGGGATTAATTTAACATAAATGCAATATGTGTTTTGTTGGAAAACCAAACTAATGTTTAACTAAGCATTACACTAAGTTAAAATGCATGAAAGGGTAAATTGGTGAGAAATTAAGGTTGGTGGGAGATAGCCAATGATTGAGTGACATCTGGCGACTTGGTGAAGAAGCTAAGTTCTTCCTCCTACGTGAAACCCTCTTCACTTCTCTTCTCTGCTCTCTCTCCTTTCTCCTCTCTGCATTCGCTCTTCCAGTCGATAAAACAACCATCGAAGCTACTTCGATCTCCTCGGTTCCTTTCTGTTTCTCCGCTAAGGTAAGCATCTTTCATTGCTAACAAGTTTGGACAAGTTTAATGTGAGTTTTTACTGAAGTTTAGAGTTATGGTATTTGGAGAAAACTCACTGTTCTTGGATGAAAACACACTGGTTTGTTTTCTAAGGGTTTGAATGAACTTGGAACAAATTCTTCCAACTTATTTGTTAGCATTTGCAGCTTGTTTAATTTCTCTACATTTCAGCAACAGATCCGAGCGCTCCAGGGACATTCAAGCATTCTACACTGCAGCAAACAGGTAAGTTCATATCCGTAGGTTGGCTCTTAAGGCCCTACATCCCGGAGGTACTAGGTTTTCTGTTCTGTCGGGTTGTTTTGGGTAGAAAGGTTATAGTTATGTTCTGAGTTGTCTATGTTCTGTTTCACCGTATGTTCTGTTATTTATGTCATCCGCTCTCTGCCTGTTTAAGTTCAAGCACTGTTCATGCATACACGTTTTCTCTAAAAGCCATGCAAATATTTTCTGTACACGGTTTGAAACTAAGAAAGATAAAATCTGACTGTCTGTAATATACCGGTTAAGTGCGGGACGGGGACTGGCCCTCTGGTTTTATCCCTCCCTGGGAATCTGAAAATTTATTGTCCCTAGCAAGGACCCTCTGGTTTTATCCCTCCCTGGGATTCTGAAAACTGCTGTGCCCGATAGTGCACCCTCTGTTTGCCAGTTCCCCTATAAGCCCCACTTATACCCCTCTGCCACTGTAACGTAATGTTCTGTACTGTCACTGTATTTCTAAAAACCGCATGCATAACATTCTGCATCACTGTATTTATATGTTCTTACTGAGTTTTAGACTCATAGGTGAACTCCCTGATGTAGGTACTGAACCCGAACGTGAGGACTTTGTGCCTCAATCTGATGAATAGGTGGCTGGTGGCTCGAGCTCTCGGGGGTGGTTGCTGCAGTCAGACACAATTTTCTGTCCCGAGGTTTAAGTCTTAGTTTTTAAAGTAAAGTTCACATCTGTAAACTCTTCTGGAAATTTTGTTGTGTTTGTCTTAAAACTCTGTTAGGGTTCTGTGTTTTGTTTTAAAAACTCTGTAGGAAATTCTGTTGTATATATATGTATAATGTATAAGTTCTGATGATCGAGTTTTAAATCTCTGTTGACAGTTGATAGTTGTTTCCTGTGAAATGTCTTGAAAACATTCTGGAACTGCTTGAGTTCTCCCTTTTCAGGTCATGCATGGATGGTCTCGAATTTTAGAGCCATCCATGCAGTTCGTTTTCTTGAAACCTGTCCTTTGCAATGAAGGTCTAAAACCTGTATGCCTTTTGTTGTGCTCGTGAACCATGTTTTGATGTGGTTTGAGAATCTGAGACGTTTAAGTCTTCTGTTTTTATGCCCTCTGTCTGTATCCTTTCCTGTCAAAAGTTGTAAATTCTGCCTTTAAAACTATGTCTTCTGATTACATCTACCGGTAGGAATTTTGCCTGCATCTACCGCCAAACAGTGTTTCTGTCTTAGGTCTTCACCTTCCGATTTGAATTGCTAACTTTATCTTCCGATGACGTCATCACATCTTCCGATGACGTCATCACACATTCCGATTAAGTTTACTGCCTTTATCTGCCGATGACGTCATCACATCTTCCGATGACGTCATCACATATTCCGATTACGCTTACTGCCTATATCTGCCGATGATGTCATCACATCTTCTGATGACGTCATACAATGATTTCTGCCTATATCTTCCGCCCAGTTTTACTCGTCTTCAGTTTCTTTTCTTCTGACGATTGCGTTTAATGCTTGCATCCTCCGGTTGATGTCATCCATCTTCCAGTTGACGTCATCACCTTATCCGATCTCAGCTGCTGTCTGCTTCTTCTGGCTGACGTCATCTCCTCTTCCGGCTGACGTCACCCACTGTTTACTTCTTCTGATTTCAGAGCATCATTTCGGTTTAATTTCATCTACAGCCCAACAGTATTCTGCTTCTTTTAAACTAAGTCTTCCGCCAGATTTCTGCCTATGCCTTCTGACTTCATTCCCTGTTTTCTGCTATTATTGATACTCTGTTACTCACTGTAGTTTCTTCCCTCTGTAAAGCTATGCTCTTTTAAGGTTTGCATTGCCAGTGCATGTTTTCTGTCATTCGGTTCTGTTTTCTGTTAAAGTTTTAAAAGTTCAGTTGGCTTCCATAAGTTGTTCCAGTAACGCTGTCTGTTCTGTTTATGTTAAAAAAAAAAAAAGAATTAGTCACCGTTTTCCGATAACTGTCCCGGAGTGACGGCTCCGATCCCGGACCCCGATCGGGTTCGGTTTCGGGCTGTCACAGTACCCCTAAACAGTCACCAACCCGTGACTCAATAATTGTCACGGGCTGAAAACTGTTTTAGGGAATAGACGGCCGTTCGCGAAATCGACCGTTCGTTCACTCAAATAACTTTTGCCCCGTGAAAATTATTGAGTCATGGTTCGTTTTCATATACTATATAAGGAGATGACCCTTAATGCTGAACTCACAGATTTTAAAAACTCTAAAACTTCTAGAGACATCGTATTTATAGCTACTTTTTATTTTTTTCTTTATTAGCGACGTTGATGGATTCTGATTCAAGTAGATGGGTTGATGCAAATGAGGCAACAAATCACGCTGCCAACATGGACTGGTATTCAGACGACATGCCCAGATACGATGATCTTTGAGCATTTGATCACTTAGAATGTGATGGAGAAACAGAGGTGCATTCAATCTCGTAAACCCTAAACGATGAGTTTCGAACACCAGTCGAGTCGGAAGATGACGAGGCAAAAAGAGTATCGGTAAGGAAAAAAATTTCGATGGTTTTTTTTTTTGGCAAAAATATAGTTCTCTACAGGCCATTAGAGAAGAAATAGTTGAATATGCAATGAATAATGGATATGACATCAAATTCATTAAAAGTGGAACTTGGCAACTCACGGCAGCGTGTGAAGATGAATGTGAGTGGCGACTGCATGCTTCGATCATGCAAAATGAGATTACATTACAAATAAAGAGTTACACCGATTCTCACAGCTGTGTAACGATAATTGAGAATTGTCACGCTACTGCAAAATGCATGGCAAACCATTATTTGGATAGGTTCAAAAGTCAATCTACATGGAAAATTCCTTCTATTATCGAGATGATGAGGAATGATTTGAATGTGAACATTACACTCAGTCTTACCAGAAGAGCAAGAAGCGATGCTAAAAAACTTAATGACGGGAGGGGCGACAAACAATTCAAGCTACTGCATTCGTTTGCAGTAGAAATATTTAGATCAAATCCCGGTAGCATAGTTAAAATACATAGTTACCTGGTGGGCTCTGGTTAGAATAAGTCATGCGTATTTGAAAGAATGTACATGTGTATAGCTGCTTGCAAGACATGTTTGCTGCAGCGTAGCAGACCTATTGTCTGTTTGGATGAATTTCATCTAAATAGCTCTTGCCTCGGCCAATTATTCATAGCCGTCAGTATTGATGGCGACGATGACATATATCCTATTGTCGATACCAACGTGGAGTCAGAGTGCACAGACTCATGGAAGTGGTTTTTACCAATATTGATGGAAGACCTAGACTATAACACCCGAGATGTTCCTATAGCGTACGTAGCCTTAGATTAGGTTAAGTATTAGTGTTTAATGTTAATCCTAGAGTTATTCTAATTCTAAGAGTTATAGAGTGAGAAGAGTGAAAGTTGGAAGTAAAAACCTTAAAGTGAAGGGGTTTAGGGTTTTACTGAAGAATACAAATGTAAAGTAAAGGAAAGAAGTGAAAGAGAGTTAAGGCAGAAAGCCTTTCATGTTGAGTTGAGTGATGCATGGATGGGAGAGGTTATTTTACAAATTATAAAAGTTAGATGGAAAATTTTAAAAAGGGAAAAAGTTGGTGTTTTAAATTGGCAAAGTGGGTGGGTGAAAGGTTAACTTTTTGTCTCCTTTCTTCTTCTCTTCCACGAAGAACCCTAAATCCTCCATTGTTGATGTTTCAAGCTCTCTTTTGGTGAAGGAACTAGCAAGGTTGGTGAATTAATTGGTTGGGTTTTAAGTTGCTTGCAAATCTTTGAATGTTTTTGGTGTTTTGATGAGTTTTGTGGAGTTTAGTTAGGGTTTGGAAACCCTAATGGGGGAGCTACGAAATTTTCTCTCATTGTTGGTTTTCTTCCTATTTTTGATGGTTTAACCCTTAGATAGGTTAGTTTAGGTTGTTTATAGAGATAGATTAGTGATTTGGTGGAAGTTGGAGAAAAACTGGATTTTAGTGCTATGTGGCCGATTCTTTTTTGGTGTATATTTCGAGCAGCCATGGTGTTTGGTTGCTAAATTAGTTTCATTCATTGGATAGTAGACATGTAGAGGTTTACGGAATGAGGCAGAACATTTAAATCCGTTGAAAATCGAGTAAGTTATGGCCAATTCAAGTTTGGACACTAAAAGTGTGAGAAAAATTCGGGTTTTGGGTTTATGCTTCATAGTTGGGTTGTTTGTTGCTAGAGTTAGAATATGCTTTCATTAAACTTATATTAATGGTTTCTAAGTTTTTCCCCTTATTGTATTAGGTTAACGAATTGAGTAGTTGACATAGTCGAAGCGAACGAACTAGTGCGAAGTAACCAAGTAAGTAGTGGAACGTGTGTTTTTGTTGCCTTCAGGCCTACACCATGGAACGGTAGGGTTTATTGGTTGGTTTTTTGTTTTGTTTTGCGTTTGAGCATTGTGTGACATGCATCATTGTTTTCGATAAACGAAAAACGAGTTTTGTGCATGGTTTGAAAGGTGAGCATGAAACGTAAAGAAAAAGAGAAGAAGAAACGAAATGTGGTATCGAGTGGAGTCGCCAAGTTGCGTAGGGTGCTAGTGAAGCACTTGCTAGGGACTCTACAAGAGACGTATCGCTGAAAATACGTAAGTGTCGTGAGTATGAACGCCTCGTCGTTAACGTGCAAGTGTAAGCACTAGAGGGTTCTATGATCGACGTGGGAGGGGATTGTGTATGGTAGTCCAATGGGCGGGGCCCGGATGGGAGCTGTCCGATCTTGCTCTGTTGGGTCAAAGTGTGGCAGTCCAATGAGCGGGGCTCGGACGTATGTCTCTTTGATCCACACGGAAAAGTGAAAGAATAATGAAACAAAAACGAACAGAGAACAATTGAGTGAGTAGAAACTGCATGTGTTAGGGGTTGAGTGTGTGCATTGTGTTTTGTTTTGCATTCATTATTCCCTACTTGCTAAGCATTAGATTTACGTTTTGTGTTCTGTGGTGTAGGTGACGACGTGTTTACAGGTGAGCTAGATGAGGGAGGACAGGACTAAGGAGCAGTCGGCGATGCACGGGTCATGTTGGTGCAAGTATTTGTCGGGACGTCTCGACCATGGACTTCTGGGAGATGTGTGGGATTGGTATTTTGGATTGTATATAGGTAGTTTTTTTTGGACTTTATTTGTGTAAATGATGGTGTTTTATAACCTTTATGGATGTTGTTTTGGAATTTATTGTATAAAGGTTTGATTTTCAGGGTTTTGGTTTTAAAAAAATTTAGTCCTTATGCTGCTTGGTTTTTCATAAAATAAACGGTGTTCTTTTTAACCCATTTTCACGTTTTTGCTAAAGTTTGATAGTTGTGTTTTCTGAGATTTTTACGTGTCAAGGAGTCGGGAAAAGTTTTGGGTAAGTTTTAGGTGTTTTAGTTGTGTGTGTGATTGAAGAAAATGGAAGAAAGGAGAAGAGAGGTGCTGGTGGTCGATGTGGAGGTGCGTAGGCCAGGACAGGGGTGCGCTGGTGCCGGGCGGGGTGCACGCAGCGCCCCGCGCCGATCGATCGGCCAAATCCACTATTACTTGATCGACAACTCTAGAGGTTGCCGATCAATTGGCACTTTTGCCGATCGATCGGCTCCTTGTGCGTAGGGTTGCGCGCCCGTGGCGCGTTGCTGCGCGCACGTGTGCACCCAGTGCGCGCGCGCGGGGCTCCCATGGTCACCCAATCTGAAATTTTAAAAATTTTACCCCTTTCCAATATGTTTTAACCCGATGTTTTCCGACACGTTTTGCACGTTTTTTACGCACGTTTTCCAACCATTTTTTATGGTTCAAAAAAATAAAAAATTGAGTCAAAATTTTATCAAAAATTATTTTAAACTTCGTTTTAAACATGGTAAGAGTGAGCAAAGTAGCGTACCGAGTAGGGGTGGGTTCGGGGGCGTTACATGGACACTCTAGATGGACGTGGATGGACAATTGTGTCGGATCGAAAAAAGGTATAATTGTATAATTATTTTTCATACCGCTTATTTAGTGGTGTAATTTTACTGTGTAAGTGAGTTCTGTTTAGGAGACTAGATTTTAAGTAGGACCATTTGTGACCCCTCCAGCATTTCCTGAGAACTTACTTGGAAAGGTAATTATGTCTAGAAGATTGTCCAGTACAGTCTTTCCTGGGAATTATCCTGATCAGTACTCTCCACGTTTTACAGTGTTGGTATTTATATTATTGTTCCCACCATTTTTATTATTTTCCCAACACAAATATTGAGGCGTTGTGATTGTTATATTGTTTTATATTCACTTTGTTTTTCTATCACATATTAGGGGTTGTCGCGTGTTGTGCAGGAAGAATTAGGTTTAGCCGAACACCGCTACTACCTCCAGCATATGTACGCAAATTTCAAAAGTCTATTTCGGGGCAGAGCATTTAAAGATGCAATGTAAAATGCGGCCAGGGCAATCACAGATTTTCATTTGAGATAGAAATGAGGAAACTATATCAGATTAACTCGAATACCCACGCATGGCTGTGACGAACACCGCCTAGTTATTGGGCTAGTCATGCGTTTTCCTCGATTCCCAAGTGCGATATGGGTCTGAATAATTTATGCGAGTCATTCTATGCAGTTCTATTGCCAGCCAGGGACAAACCGATCCTGACCATGTTCAACATGATTCGAAAGTGCTTGATGACTCGCATTGTAAAAAAATACGAGAAGATGCTCTCGTCAACATACCTCTTGTGTCCTAAGATAAAGAAAAAGCTTGGGAAGCTAAAACGTGTAGCTCAAAATTGGAATGTTGTGTTAGTGGGAGATGCACAATTTGAGGTCAGCAACAACAACGAATAATATATTGTCGACCTGAATGCAACTGCGTGTAACTGTTACAGGTGTGAGCTTACTAGAGTCTCATGTGTCCATTCCATTCTATGCATGCATTTCATGAGACTAAAACCAGAAAATTTCGTTCATCAACACTATCACCGGTTGACATATGTAGAGATGTACTCAAACTTCATTCGTCCCATTACTGGCATGGACATGTGGCCAGCAATACACAAAATGAACCCAATCATTCCGCTTGAGAGGAGGCGCTAACCTGTTAGGCCGAATAAAAATAGAGTGCGCGATGTCGATGAGTCATCGAGGTCGACAATGTTTAGGAAGAAATCTATGATGACGCGTCGTATATGTTGGCGGCAGGGGCATAATAGTCGCATTTGTCCTGATAGGGGATCTACTTCAGGCGCTACTACTGCTTCTGCTTCACAAGACACATTTATGGGTATTTGACGGGACACAGGTATATTTCAATCCATTTTTTCTCATAAACAAATTTTCATTATTTTCTAATATAGTTTTTATTATGTGCAAGAATCTTCTATACACGGCTATGGACGAAGAAATGTATGACTATATTCAGGCGGTAATTTGTTATAACGGCTTCTTCGGACTAGAAGAACATCACAAAGCTTAATGCAAGACTGTTTTGGAAAAGTTATCAAAATACATTTCGTTAGATTATGAAAAGAGTGGAGTTCTCAATCACATTGATGGATCTTCTGAGATTGATTGAGCGAAACATACATTAAATGAGATTTGTTCTAAGACAAAGAGGCAGTGAACATGCAGTAAAGTTAGATTATGTTTACCGCATGTTCACCGCCTCTTTCGCATGGAACAAATCTCATTTAATATATGTTTCACTCCATTAATCTCGAAAGATCAATCAATGTGATTGAGTACTCCACTATTTTCATATTTTTTCGAAACGTATTTTGACAACTTTTCCCAAACTGTCTTGCAAGCATTAACCTTTGCGATGTTCTTATAGCAATAAATGATACAAGTGTTAAAAAATAAGAAAATTTATAGATTAGCTTCCTATTGTGTGATGAACATGCGATAAATTTTTTAAATAAATCCAATATCATTTGGTATTTTTATAAAATTAATTTGTTATAATGTGTAAGATACGTCTATTTTGTGATTTAATTTACTAAAATAGCAATAAATGGTACAAGTATTAGAAAATCAGAAAAATACATAGATTAGCTTCTCCTGGTGTGATAAACATTCTGTAAAATTTTCAAGTAAATTCAATATATTTTGTTATTTTTATAAAATTAATTTGTTATAATGTGTAAGGTGCGTCTATTTTATGATTTAATTTATTAAAATGCAATAATGGTACAGGTATTAAAAAATAAAGAAAATTTATAGATTATCTTCCCATGGTGATGTGAACATGTGGTAAAATTTTCAAATAAATTCAATATTGTTTGGTATTTTTATAAAATTAATTTGTTATAATATGTAAGGTACGTCTGTTTTATAATTTGATTTACTAAAATAGCAATAAAAGGTACAAGTTTTATAAAATCAGGAAAGTTTATAGATTAGCTACCCATGGTGTGGTAAACATTTGGTAAAATTGTCAAATAAATACAATATCATTTGATATTTTTATAAAATTAATTTGTTATAATGTGTAAGGTAGGTCTGTTTTATAATTTAATTTACTAAAATGACAATAAATGGTACAAGCGTTAGAAAATCAGAAAATTTTACGGATTAGCTTCTCATGGTGTGGTGAACATGTGGTAAATTTTTACATAAATTCAATATTGTTTGGTATTTTTATAAAATTAATTTGTTATAATGTGTAAGGTACGTCTGTTTTATGATTTAATTCACTAAAATAGCAATAAATGGTACAAGGGTTATAAAATTAGAAAAATATATATATTATCTTTTTATGGTGTGGTCAATATGCGGTAAAATTTTTAAGTAAATCCACTATCTTTTGGTATTTTTATAAAATTAATTTGTTATAATGTGTAAGGTACATCTGTTTTATAATTTAATTCACTAAAATGACAATAAATGGTACAAAAGTTAGAAAATCAGAAAAATTTATAGATTAGCTTTCCATGGCGTGATAAAACTTGCGGTAAAAGTTTTAATTAAATCCAATATGGTTTGATATTTTTATAAAATTAATTTGTTATAATGTGTAAGATACGTATGTTTTATGATTTAATTTACTAAAATAGGAATAAATAGTACAAGTGTTAGAAAATCATAAAAATTTTCAAATTTTCAAGGTGTGGTAAACATGTGGTAAAATTTTCAAGTAAGTCCAATATCGTTGGGTATTTCTTTAAAATTAATTTGTTATAATGTGTAATGTACGTATGTTTTATAATTTAATTAACTAAAATTGCAATAAATGGTACAAGTGTTAGAAAATCACGAAAGTTTTCAGATTATCTTCCCATGGTCTACGGTTCGAGTCCATATAGCCCTATAATTTATATACTCGAATTTCTAGATAAATAATATATATATATATATATATATATATATATATATATATATATATATATATATATATATATATATATATATATATATATATATATATATATATATATATATATATATATATATATATATATATATATATATATATATATATATATATATATATATATATATATATATATATATATATATATATATATATATATATATATATATATATATATATATATATATATATATATATATATATATATATATATATATATATATATATATATATATATATATATATATATATATATATATATATATATATATATATATATATATATATATATATATATATATATATATATATATATATATATATATATATATATATATATATATATATATATATATATATATATATATATATATATATATATATATATATATATATATATATATATATATATATATATATATATATATATATATATATATATATATATATATATATATATATATATATATATATATATATATATATATATATATATATATATATATATATATATATATATATATATATATATATATATATATATATATATATATATATATATATATATATATATATATATATATATATATATATATATATATATATATATATATATATATATATATATATATATATATATATATATTACAAGAAGCGTTTTTATTTCTTAAAGTTATTTTTTTTATAATGTCTAATCTACGTCTGTTGTACGATTTAATAACTACAATGTAATAAATAGTTACAATTCTTAGAAAATCACAAAAATTTTAATATTTATCTTCATGATCTTGTCAACATGTGGTAAATATTAAGTAAGTCAATATCGTTGCTATTATTTAAACTTAAGTTTTTATAATGTCTTCTATCTCCGTCTCTTTGAGGATTTAATGGATAAAATGGCAATAAATGTATAATGGACTAGAAAGTCATGAAAAATTTTTAGACTATTCCCACGTTTGTGTACATGTGGTCACAATTTCAAGTAAGTCTAATATCGTTTTGTACTTATTTAAAATTAATTTTTATAATGTGTAATTAGTGAAAAAAAGTTGAAAAATTGGACAGAGTTTCTTTTGTTTTATGACTCCCTCATAACTAGTTTCAAATCGTTACTGCATATTCAAATTACCAACCGTACCAAAATTTTATAGCATAAACTAAATTACATCAAACTAAAATAACAGTCCTGGGAGGCATGGTAGTATCCCTCTGCCACTTTTCCGATAAACCCGATCAACCCATTCATCGTCTCTGGAGTAATCTCAATTGGACAGAATTTCTTTTGTTTTATGACTCCCTCATAACTAGTTTCAAATCGTTACTGCATATTCAAATTACCAAACAATACCAAAATTTTATAGCATAAACTAAATTACATCAAACTAAAAGGACAGTCCTGGGAGGCATGGTAGTATCTCTCTGCCACTTTTCCGGTAAACCCGATCAACCCATTCATCGTCTCTGGAGTAATCTCAATTTTTGTACCCAGGATGTAAGTCTTTATAATTCCCGACCTTCTGATAAAGCTCAAGTTCGTATAAAAGTGACGAATAATTCAGTCACAGCTATCGACCTGCAAACTGTAGATCCCGTGCAGGTCGATTTTGTCGAGCATCTCCTAGATCTCGAAGAACTTCCAACCTTTAAAGTCAACGATCTTCAAATGAATCACCGAGCGGTGTAACAGATCCAACTCAAACTACTCTCGACATATCTGATTGCAAAATTCAACTGACAAGAACCCAGACCAATTTTGTGGCACGTCTGGCATTGATGGTGCCCAACGTTCCGTCGGGCCACCGTGTGTAACGCCCCCGAACCCATCCTGGCTCGATGCGCTACTTGCTAACCAATCCCATATTAAAACATAATTTAAAATAAAATTGACACAGCAGAATTTAAAGCTAAGTCCCTCAAAACTCTCTTACGTGATACCTAGCTGCCTAGACTCATTAATTTCCCTTAATTCTAACCGTTAAATACCACGGCGTCTTCCCCGAAAATTTTGACAAAGTAATGCCTGAAAATGGCTCCTCCAAAATGCTAAATACCTGCATAAAAGCCAATCCCAACCAATCCAGAATACTCCTACTCAACTTATTCAGCATACGAAATCACCAATTAGTAGTAAAGAGGGAAACTAAACTACTAATATCCCTAACTGAAGAAAGTCCACAGTATAGGGCGACACATCACCCTTAACTATGACTATATACAACAAATACAAATAGCTATACCATAACTGTCAAAACATTAACCAAAAAGAGTCACACATTCCCCTCCTTTTCACAAACAGACATCTACAATAAACTACAAAAATGCAAAGTCCCACATTCTCCCGAAGACCATGGTCGAGGCGCCTCGACAACTGCCCGCACCGGCGTGCCCCGTGTGCCACCGACTGCCGCCTAATCCTGGCTCCCTCGTCTAGCTCACCAGTAACCTGTCACCACCTCACCATAGAACCCACACGCACCTTAACTTACGCTTAGCCGTAATGAATAACGAATATAAACAATGCCCAATGCACCCACAATGTAACATGCACCATGCCCCCACAATTACCCTAACACATGCCAATCTACTCACTTCTGCTTGCTTCTTACTAATTGCACGAACACGAGCGTATCAACCCCCTAGTGCCACTTGCACTTTAACATCGAGGCGTTCAACCCTCTAGTGCGACTTGCACTTTACATCGAGGCGTTCAACCCTCTAGTGCGACTTGCACTTTAACCATCGAGGCGTTCAACCCTCTAGTGCCACTTGCACGTTAACATCGAGCGTTCAACCCTCTATGCGACTTGCACTTTAACATCGAGGCGTTCAACCCTCTAGTGCCACTTGCACTTTACATCGAGGCGTTCAACCCTCTAGTGCGACTTGCACTTTACATCGAGGCGTTCAACCCTCTAGTGCGACTTGCACTTTAACATCGAGGCGTTAGTTACTAATGGCCTCTAGTGCGACTTGCACTTTAACATCAAGGCGTTCAACCCTCTAGTACGACTTGCACTTTAACATCGAGGCGTTTAACCCTCTAGTGCCACTTGCACTTTAACATCAGGGCGTTCAACCCTCTAGTGCGACTTGCACTTTAACATCGAGGCGTTCAACCATCTAGTGCCACTTGCACTTTAACATCGAGGCGTTCAACCCTCTAGTGCGACTTGCACTTTAACATCGAGGCGTTCAACCCTCTAGTGCGACTTGCACTTTAACATCGAGGCGTTCAACCCTCTAATGCCACTTGCACTTTAACATCGAGGCATTCAACCCTCTAGTGCGACTTGCACTTTAACATCGAGGCGTTCAATCCTCTAGTGCCACTTGCACTTTAACATCGAGGCGTTCAACCCTCTAGTGGCACTTGCACTTTAACATCTAGGCGTTCTGTAACACCCCGCATTTATTTGCCATGTAATCGTTTTCCTGAATCGTATAAGCGGGATCAATATTATTTTAATACAATGAATGTTTTGGTTGAATTGTTGGAATAATTAGTGGAGAACTAAACTAATGTGGAACCAAAACAAATCAATTTGGTTAAAAACCAATGGAAGGGCATAATAGGTAAGAATTAAGGTGGTTGGGAGGATGCAAGTGGATGACTGACACTTGGCAACTTGTTGAAGAAGACATGTCTTCTCTTCCTCCTACATGAAACCCACTTCACTCTTTCCTCTGCTCTTTCCATTCTCTCCTCAGCACTCTCTCTTCCAGTCGACAAACAACCATCAAAGTTACTTCGATCTCCTCAGATTTCTTTCTGCTTCTCCGCTAAGGTAAACATCTACTAATGCCAACGAGTTTGGACAAGTTTAAGGTGAGTTTTACTGAGGTTTAGGGTTATGATATTTAGAGAGAGAACTCACTGTTTTTGTATAAAAACACGTTGGTGTGTTTTCTAAAGAGTTGAAATGAGTTTGCTGCATATCCTGCCAAGTATTAGTTAGCATTTGCAGCTTGATGATTTTTCTTTCATGCACATCAAAGGTTCGTGCATTTTCGATACGATCAAGAATATCAACTCGACAGCAACCAGGTAAGTTCATATGCATAGATTCGGCCCTTAAGGCCCTACATCATGGAGGTACTAGGTTTTCACTTATGTCGAGGTTGTTTTGGGTAGAAAAGTTAGGGTTATGTCCTGAGATGTCTGTATTTTCTGTTGTCTGTTGTCTTATTTCTGTTATCTGCCAGTTTAAGTTCAGGCATCGTTCATGCATACACGTTTTCTCTGAAAGACATGCAAATGTTTTCTGTACACGGTTTTGAAGTTAAGAAAGATAAAATCTGACTGTCTGAAATATATCGGTTAAGTGTGGGACGGGGACTGACACTCTGTTCTGTTCTGATTCTGTACTGTTTACTGTTATGTGCCTGATAGTGCACTATCTGTATCGGCCACTCTCTGTATCGCAAGTTCCTAGAAGCTCCAACTTCTACCTCCTGTCACTGGAAGATAAAGTTTGGACTGGCAATGTATTTCTGAAAATTTTCATGCTTAGTATATGCATCACTGCATTATTTCGGAAGGTCTTACTGAGTTTAGACATAAGGTGGATACTCCCTGATGTAGGTTGTTACACCCGGCATTTTTGCCTCATGTAATAATTTCCCGAATATGTTAGAGGAATTTTCTTCCGATAGTTAATGCAATGATGGTTTTTAATAAAATTGTCGGAAATGCTTTAATCGACCGCGGGTGATTCGTGGACCGAATCGATGAACTAATAATGTTTTTAGTTAAAAAAAAAACCAATGGAAGGGCAAATAGGAAGAAATTAAGGTTGGTGGAGAAATCAAATGGATGATTGACACTTGGCAAACTTGTGGAAGAAGACAAGCCATGTATCCATTTCCTTCTCTTCCTCCTACGTGAGGACCATTTTCCCTCTTGCTTTCCTTTTCTATCATTTTCCTATCTGTTCTCTAGTTTCGGTTAAAGAAAAAAACAAAACGCAAGAGTTTCTTCCTTCGCTGATTTTCCTCATGGCGTTTCGGTGTAAGGTAATCATCTTAGATAGAAAACGATTTTTTTTGTTTATTCATTTGATAGTTGAGGAGGTTTAGGGTTAATTGTACGTTTATGCAGGCTATAGGTTAGCGAACCAAAAGTTGGTTGTGGGCATAGCTTGCTACATTTCGGACAACAGGTAAGTTCATACGGATAGGTTGGCCCTAACGGCCTACAATAGGAGGTTACTAGGTTTGATGTGGTCGGGATTTCGTGGGTAGTTAAGCCAAGGTTATGTTTGGTTAAGTGTGTTTGTTGTATAGTTATGCTTAGATTTGTTCTGTCTATAAATGTTCATGCATACACGTTGTCTCTGAAAAGTCATGAAAAGGTTTTCTGACACGGTTGAAGTTCAAGAAGATAAAACCTGTAAGGTACTGTCTGGTAAGTGGGCACGCGGACTGCATCTGTCATGTACTCCTGTTAGGTCCTGTTGTGGCATGTCACTCCTGTTGCGCCAGCTCCTCTTCACACTTATACCTTCCTGTTCCAGTGAAATGTAATGTAATGTTATGTATTGAAAAAAGATTCATGCATAGCAGTTCATCACTTGCATTGATGTTCTTAATGAGCTCTAGGGCTCAAGATGAACTAATGTGTAGTACGGATCCTCCAGAGAGGAGCGAGCCTCAAAATGATGAAAAAAAAAAAAAAAAAAAAAAAAAAAAAAAAAAAAAAAAAAAAAAAAAATAGTTTGGGGGGCCCAATGCCACTTTTTCTATTATAAGAAATTGATTTGTATTAGATCTGTTATTTATTATTTTCTAGTTAATTGTTCTTTATTTTCTTACTAGGTTATTCTTGTAATATACTCTTTATCAATGAGTAAGTAATTCAATTTCGCTCTAGTTAAGTTTATTCAAGCCACCTTTGTCTGTCAGCTTATTACCGATTTGGCAGCCTGGAAAAATTTCATTCAGCTTGTTTATTTGAACAATTGAGTATTTGTAACTTGGTCAATACTTCACATTTACAATTTCAGTTGTAAGATAGCTATCAAAATGATATTCATAGGTATTCTCGTTTTAAAATTTGGAGTAATTGGATTACTGTTTGTTTCCAGAGCATTTTATGGGACATGACATCCAAAAAAACACAAGCGATACATTAAAGGGAAATGATAAGCCACCTCTTCCCTCGAACTGCCAGCGTGAAAGCGTGAAAAATCAGAATCCTGGCAGATACTAGCGTGAGTTTTGAAAATCTCTTTCATACGCAAAGTTTAGTTAATGCGCATGCTTTGTTTGTTCCTCTCAATTTGTTTTGATGTTAGAAAAATCCAAATTCTTACCTGTGCCAATGGAAGCTAAAAAGGTCCATAGAATTCCAAAATTTGCTAGTTGAACTAGCTAAAAATGACATGTCTATACTTTTAAAACTCAATTCCTTACCTGGGGTGGGACTTTGAAGTTTAGTATTTCGTTGGTCAAACCTTCTTTGTATAGCGTAATGGTGTGCTTCAAAACATCTGCTCACATTCGTCAATCATAATCCCAAAGCAAGCAACCAAGATG
>CM039513.1:38944837-39006582 GCA_022432975.1 Begonia masoniana
GGTGTCAGCGGGTTTGGGGGGGGGGGTAGGGTTCTTAGACACAGGTAAAGCCTAGATATGTATCGATTACAAACTGATTCCCTATAGGGTGGTAGCAGGCCAGTCATCCAAAAATGATTTGAAACCTCTCGGACTATAGAAATATCTGGAAGTTTACCTTAATCTTAACTCGCATCACTTATACTAGCTAGATAACTCTCACAAACAACCTTTCAGCTAAAAAACGTTGAGTCTTAGTGAGGATCATTCACCAGTATTTTACTTATTTTTGGATAGCTGGAAGGAATAACTGATCTTCGTTGGGGGTCGGAACTCAACCAATCTAGACCTACAACTTATCGTGGCATAATGCGGCATAGCCAATTCCATTCCTAGTATAACTCATATCCCTTCATGCAATTACGATCAGTTCTAGTAAACTTTCCTTATTTCCTACTGACCACAACTCACATTTTATGATCCGTCGGAATGTAAAGGACGTCCCCGATGGTAACATGACCAATAAATGATCTCTCGGTGCAAGAGTTTAATTTATGCTTAAAATACAAACATGGTGAGACAAACGACCGTGAGTGGCTACCGTATCTAGATTAGAAGTGTATAAGTAGAAATACCCACAGATACATATTGTACTGTTATGAACGTATGCTGCACTGCATCCTCGTCCCAATTAAAGCATAGACTCTGGTGTATCTTGCCGGTAGGAGCGAGCGAAAGGAAGATTTCTTTCCAGTTTGCCAAGCATCATATTTGAAAGAAAACGAAAATGAATTTACATGAAGTAGCATGGTGAGATGTGAACAGATTGTAACAGTATACTTTTAAGGGAACTAATCCGCCCCTTAATCGAACATACGGATTCATACCCTGGGAAAATTGATCCACCTCCCATTGTATCAGGGATCAAATCAGTTGTTAAGGGAATTAATCCGCCCCTTAATTGAGTATATGGATTCATACCCTGGGAAAATTGATCCACCTCCCATTGTATCAGGGATCATCAGACTAGTGAACGAATGCAACATAACTGAGGAAATGAAAGTAGAAACTGCATATTTAGGATTTACATTTCAGTACACATTTCATTTCTTGCTTTATTTGCTTAGCATTAGGCTAATAGATGAGTTTTGTGATGTAGGTGAAGAGAATACTGCAGGTGAATTTCCCGTGTGCACAGATCAGTAGTTGTGGTTGGAGGGGTACGTTCATACTCCGGTCTGGTAAACTGATGAGGCGGGTTAACTTGTGTCAGCGGTTGTGAAGGTCTAATTGATAATGATTCAATTTGAGTACAGTGAGTTTTCATGACAGTAGTGGTGGCAACCTTTTGAATTAGTTTTGGAGATTTCCTGACATTAGTGTTCCGTTGGACTTTAAAATGTTGTTTTTACTGAATTTGAGCAATACAATGATTTAAACTGCCTTCGAATGGTTTTTGGTAAAATGTTTAAGTCCTTTTGATAATCGGGACTTTCTTGATTTATAGTAAAGTCTACTGCCATGTTGTTTTGTCCATCGGTAGGAGTCGAGTAATTTGTCTATCGGAAGATGCCTTAAGAAAAGTCATCGGATGATGTAGGTTGATTCTATCGGAAGATGCCTTAAGAATAGTCATCGGATGATGTTTTAGTAAAGTCACCGGTACATGGGGTTTGTTCCATCGGAAGATGTAGGATTTGCCCTACCGATATGAGTGGGTACTACGTTTGACGTTTTGTGATCGGCAGATGCGAGCTGACGTCATCGGAAGATGTAAGTCTAAGTCCATCAGATGATGTCTTAGTAAACTCATCGGCAGATGCGTGCTGACGTCATCGGAAGATGTAGAGTGCATTTTGTCGTTTAGTCACTGGTGGATGTCGAGTGTAAATCCACCGGATGATGTAGAAAGTCTTTTGTCGTTTTGCCACAGGATGATGTCTTCCATTTTCTGCTTCAGTCCCATTTTGTTGACTTTGTTCAGCGGGCGATGCGTTTGACTTTTGAAACTTATGAAGTGTTCTGCGATTTAAACCTTCATTCCTTTTTGCCGATTATTCCCCAAAATTCTAACTAAGTATTCAAGCATTGTACAATAGTTTTGTTTTACTCTATTTTACTTAAATGATTTCCGCTGTAAGTTTTAAAAAAAAAAAATAATACGGTTGGAATTTTTAGTCATGTACGGCTTATGAGTAACAAACCGGGTTCAGAAAACTCGGGGCGTTACAGTATGGTATCAGAGACATTCAGTTAAACTGTTCAAAAGATTACTCATCAGTGCCAATCGTTGCATGGAAGTGCTCCAACAACTGTAAGTGTTTACATTAACCTTAGCTATTAGGTACTTATGAACATATTTAACTTTATTCAGGAATTTAACAAAATGGCTAGAGGACCAGGAAGGCCGAGGATACCAAGAGAGATACCAAGTCCAAGACGTGAGGAGAACTCTAGTGTAATCAGACAGCTGACAGAATTGATGCGTCAACAGACTGATATAGTGCGCAACAGTCCGACCAGTTTGGTGTGTTGTTGAACCGAGAACCACAAGGAAGTGCCAACTCGGGTTCTAGTGGTGAACATTCGGGAGATAGGTTCAGGAGGCTAAGACCACCCACGTTTGATGGACAGTCAACTGATCCAGTTATTGTTGAAGGATGGCTTAGAAAGATTGAAAGCATGTTTAGGTGTGCCAACATTGGAGAGGGAGAAAAAGTCACGTTGGCAACCTTTCATTTAGCTGGTGAAGCTCAACTCTAGTGGGAAACAATAAAGACCACCACAGATGTTTTGACGATGCCTTGGTCGCAATTCAAGGACGTTTTCTATGGGAAGTATTTTAACAGTACTGTCCAGACCGCGAAGAAATTGGAGTTCTTGAACTTGAAGCAGACAGGGTCCGTGGCCGAGTATAGTAGGCAGTTTGAGTCCCTGTCCAGATTTGCTGGACACTTTGCTCACAAGGATGAGGATAAGGTGTTCAAATTTGTGCATGGGCTGAAGCCAGAAATTTACCGAGGAGTTAAATTTTGTGGTATTAAAGGTTTGACATTAAGTGAGGTGGTGTCCACTGCTCTAGAAGTGGAAGAGGCTGAAGGGAAGTGTGCTGGACCAAAGGAGGCCCTGCAAAGGTTTAACCAGCCACCCCAACAAAGGGGAACAAAGAGGCCAAGTGAAGGCCAAAATAGCCAGGGAGTAGGAAGGAAAGTGCAGAATGTCAAGAATTTTCCCCAATGTCCAACATGTTTGAAGAATCACCCGGGGGAATGTAGGTGGACTTCTAGAAGGTGTTTCAACTGTGAGGAGGTTGGACACTCATTCAAAGACTGCACTAAGCCCAGAGTCCTTCGATGCTTCAACTGTAACAAGCCGGGACAAACTGTTAGAGATTGCCCAACGTCGAAGAGTGGCCCTGCTAGGATAAAGCCGAGAATATTTTCCATGGTAGAGTCAGGAGAAGAGGACCAGCCTGCTGTGGTGTCAGGTACTATATTGATCAACTCTGTACCTGCTTTTACTTTGATAGATTCGGGTGCAACACATTCTTTTATAGCCTATGCTTTTGCTGATAAGCTAGATGTATGGTTTGCTTCTTCTGAACATATGTTTAGCGTAGCATTACCTTCTGATGAGCGCATGCACTCTAACCAGGTGATGCTTGACAGTAAGGTGTTAGTAGGGAACGTAAGTGTAACGCCCCCGAACCCACCCTGGCTCGGAGCGCTACTTTGCTAACCAATCCCACATTAAACTGACTCCCAAACATAAAAGGAAACGGACACATCTGAATTTAAAACTAAACTCCCAAAAACTCTCTTAAGTCATACCTAGCTGCCTAGACTCACTAATTACTCTTAATCCTAACCTTTAAGCACCACGGCGTCCTTCCCGAAAATTTCGGCAAAGTAACGCCTGAAAATGGCGCCTCCAAAATGCTAGGTACCTGCAAACGAATAAATCCCCAAGCAGATCCAGTATACTCTTAGACAACTATCCATCCACTCAACTATCCAGCATACTAAATCTCCAATAACAGAAAAGAAAGAAACTATAACACTCACATCCCTAAATAAAGAAAGTCCACAGTACAGGGCGATACATCACCCTTAACTATGACTAAATACAACAAATATACATAGCTATACCACAACTATCAAAAACATCAACCAAAATGATTTAAGCATTTCCATTATTTCTACAAACAGTCATCTACAACAAACTACTAAAATGTAAAATCCCACATTCTCCCGAAGACCATGGTGGAGTCGCCCCGACAACTACCCGCACCGGCATGCCTCGTACTCCTCCGACTGCTGCCTAGTCCTGGGCTGTCTCCTCTACCTCACCTGTAAAAACTCGCCACCTACACCATAGAATACAAAAGTAAGCCTAACGCTTAGCAAGTAGGGAAATAATGCACAACGACACACTAAATGCTCGACTCAACCCTAACATGCAGTTTCTACACACTCTGTTGTTTTCTTTTCGTTTCGGTTGCATTTATCTTTCACTTCCTGGTGAATCAAGTAGGCACACGCCCCCACACAGTCCAGGACGGCCACGCCTTGATCCACGGAGCTAGACCGGAGGCACACGTCCCAACACAGTCCAGGACGGCCAACACGAATCTCCCCCAATCGATCGTAGAATCCTCATTGTGCACTTCAAGCACGAACAGGTCGAGGAATTCTACTCACGACACATTACGTACATTAGCAGGGCATCTCAAGTAAAATCCCCCGCGGGGTGCTCAGCGAGCCACTTGCCCGACGAGGCTATTCTACTTGAGACCAAGTTGCAAATCATTTATTATCTTCCATTTCATCCTCACCACTCAAACATGCAAAACACGTGGTTTCGTAGTTAGAAAATAATGATGCATGACACACGATGCATAACAGAAAGCAAAGCACAGCAAACAAGCAACCAATCCCTACCTTCTATGGTGTAGGCCCGAAGGCAACAAACACGCATTCCACTACTTACCTGGCATCCTAGCTCGCTGAAGATGCTTGTCGCGTCACCTATGGTTTCACCTAACACCATTCAAAATCATCGTTAGTATCTAGGTTTAAACTTGTCAATTCGTCATAAAACTAATATTTCTAACTAACACAACTCACTTCTAAGTAAACTGGTCACTAACTTGGTCCGGTTAAAAACTGACCCGAAACTGCGAACGCACATAGCTATCGCGTCGGTTATAAGAATCGACTGATTTCAACGACCATTTACTCTCCCAATATCCTAGTTTAACCTGCAAAGAGAGAATTTAAAACAAACGACCATAACCGGTCCAAAACCCAAAAAAAACAGAATCGATCCAATATGCTAAATCGCCCAAAATTGACTTTCAAACCTATTTCACCAATTTCATTACCAATTACTCCCATTCAGACCAATTTAAGCTAGACACAACACAAATCAAGGGTTCCCATGCAAAAGCCCGAATTTCACCTAAACTATGAATTTGCGTAACTTTTGCTACGCTTAACGGAATGACTCGATTCCAGCGGCTAAACGCTCCCCATACAACCTATTTTAACATACTAGAAAGGTTTTTAAAACGACTACCTGCTGTTAGGTCGAAAATAACAAAACCCGAAACTGCCCCTATTCGAAAATTCCTCCTTCCTCTGTTTTTCATAAATTTCTATCCGTTTCCTCACCAAATTCCACCAATTGACCATCCTAACATCAAATTAACACAACCTAACAGAATCTCGAAGTTACACTCAGCAAAATCAAAAATGCCCGAACAGGGCTTTCTGATTTTCGCCCACACAGAGCTCATCACGGCCAGGCGATGAAATCCGGTCCAAGGGTCGGCAAACCCACGCCGGAAACAACCAAAATTGGCCGGCGATCGGAGCCAAAACAAGCTCGTCGCTCTCAGCCTCGACAGAACCGAAAACAGGGCAAGAATAGGGCTCACCGTTCGGTTTGTGCGCGGAGACTGGCCGGGAACCGCTCGTCGCCGTCGCCTGGCCAGAGAACGCCAGAAACCGCCGGTGGTTGCTCGGCCGATCACCTCCCTCGCCTCCGTCTCCCCCGCTCTGCTCTCGGGCTCGGGTGCTCGAACGCAAACAACAGAATAGCTTCGGCTATTCTGTTGTTTTTAGTTTATATTTATTTATTTATTTAATAATAATAATAATAATAATAATACCAATAACATTAATAAAACTAAGATTACCATTATGCCCTTCCAAAATTTCCGTTAAATCTCGTTCTTAAATTATAACCCCCGGCTTAATTTCACTAGGACCCGAACTTAAATTTAAAACTTCACTTTTCTTTTAAACTAATTAAAATAACCTATTTTATTATTCTTTTATTCTCTCTCCAATTTTTCTTCTTAAAAAAAAATAGCAGAGTGTTACAATCCACCCACCTTACAAAAATTTTGTCCTCAAAATTTGTGGCCTTGTTATTCCTCAATGTACTCATCTCATCTCACCTACCCAATACCCTTACTCACCTATCGGGTACTACATGCCTCAACTCACAAGTCCACTAACTATAATCTAATCCACATCCTCAAACCCTTCTAACTAAATTCTCAACTCGATCTTTTTCTCTAGCTAAGTTCAATTAATTCCTCATTTTATACTTCTGCGTCTACTAAACACGCACAAATCACTACAACCTCTATGTTATTTTAATCGAGTAATCCTTACCAACCTCAATCCTTGAAGACTCTCAACTTAAATCCTTGGTTACCTAGTAAATTCCCAACATTCATTAACATCGTTTGGTTGAAATACCTATCGTAATCCACAGCTCTAATTCTTCCTAACTAAGTTCGCCTAGTCACTTACTTTACCAATTCAATATCGGTCGACTACGTAAATTATATCAGATCTCTAAAGCTATCTCAATAGCATAACACTAAAACCTACTAATAAACTATCTTACACCTATTTATCTCAAGTCACAAAGACACTTCATTAGTACTCCGAATTCTCACTACTTAAATCTCTTCTACCAAAGTATTCTACGAGTTCTCAAAATTATATTCACTAACTTCAATTTGTCCAACTTCTAATTCAATTATCACCATACACTCTCAAAATCTTAAGTCTAAACTAACTCCTTCCCGACTTTACCTTGACACCCTAAATGAAGTTTACGCACTTTCTTTCGACCTTAAAACTTCCATAATTCTCTTGAATTAACCCTACTCTAAATTCCCTCGAAATCTTCGTGTCCTTCCTATCCCATATCCTCCATTAGAATTGAATAATCTCCTCACTTACCTCACTTCTCACTCGTCATTCACTCTTAACCTAACAACATAATCCAAACCCATAACTTAAGAGTTTAACTCTCACCCATTTATTACCTTTAACTAACGTACTCAATCCTCACCTATACTTTCAACTTTTTACAATTTAATTCTCATTATCTTCTAAGTTCTTCAACTTCATACGAAATACACAATTTCTAAGAGCTAACTCTCTTATCTTAACTCTCTCTCTCTCATAGTTAACTAATCTTATCACTTCTTTCATAATTATATCCGTCCAAAATCTAGAATATAATCTAATCGTTCTTCTAGCTTACATCTCCCAACCTCTACTAATACTCAAATTCTCATTCACATCTCACTCGTAAGCTCGCTATCTCGTAAGCTTATCAACTCTAACCTAATCTATTTACGACATCAGCAGTTTCGACTTCGTTACATACGAGTCAAACCTTTGAACTTTCAAACTTAACATTCTCCCTTATTTATTTTGATATTACTTTGATTATTCTAACACTCTACTCATACTCCAAAGTTTCCCCGGCTACATTCCACGTTTATGCTTATTACTTCTTACTTGCTATTTTCCTTAACCACGAAATCTTACAACAGTTTAGAGTATCTTCCGATAAATGCCACTCCTAACTTCAACTTTGACTCTAAATATCACAATCTATTAGCTTCTTAACTCTACGTAGATCTTTAAACTTTCATTCTCAATCACTAACCTAGTTTGTTACGGTAGAGCAAATTCTTTCATCTTATTAATTTAAATCTCTTAACTAACAGCCCTACACCTCCATTCAGTTGTACTTCTACATTTACGGAAATCCTATCGATAGCTCGCCAAAGTCAATACCCGGCCAACCTTACTTTTATACTACTCGAATTCTAACTTACATCTTACTCTTAAGCCCACCAACCTTAGCCTAATTTAGTTATTCATTACTTAGACCATAACTATCGCCAATTGGCACACTACCAGATACCTAAGGTCACAATCTCATTTCCTCCAAATTCTCTCTACCATAACTAATCCACTCTTTCTTACTCTTCACTCCTTTCACTCTCTTAACTTCTTTTACAACAATCCACCTAGTAATCTCCTCAATGCAATTCAAAACATCACCGTAATTTACAAGGCTAGTCTTTTCTCTACCTAATCAAGGCACTATCTCTTCCCATCTTTCGATTTTGGCTCTATGTTTCTAGGTTGAGTGTCGATCGAAATCTTTTCACATAACCCCAATCATTCTTAATTGAATACACTCCAAAAACAGTGCCCACATCGCTAGCAACCACCAGTTTCATGACCTGAGCCTCATACCTCAAAATAAGTTCCTCGATACTAATTAAGACGAATACCTCTATGTGATCACTCAGAGATTTCACAACCACCACTTTACTCCGATCAAGCCTAACCTCAGCAAATACTACAGAATTACAAAGTCTCTACTCCCAAAGTTTACTCTTAAAATTTCTATGTGAGACCTTTCTTTCCTTCTTATTCGTTATTCTCTAAAGTTTAATAATTAAATCTACTCTCTTTTGCTCTTCCTACTCGATAAATCTCCTACCCGTTACATTTCTACAATGGTACTCCCTCTCGCTGATTTACCATACCTCTTAACATCGGGTACATTATTCTAAATCTCCTAACATCATCTTAATCCAAGAGGTTCTACTTAATCAAGGCATTTAAATTTCTAATCATTCTAACCTCATACTCTAACACTCAATCATTCACGTATCCTTTGTTTGATTCTTCACTTTACTAATTAGGTACCTTTATCATTTACTTTTATCATATACTCTAATAAAACCTATACCGAAGTAACATCTCCATGATTCTTCGATGAGGATTTCTTTATCCACTTATTCTACCACTAATCCTCATTGTAGCATTCACGATCTTTACTCTCCTAGTTTGGGTCATTCTAACTATACCTTTGTACCCCATAGTCCTTAATTGAGTAAACTGCTAAGTTGGTACTTATTCCCTAAGAAGCAACCATGTTTATAACTTGGGTATCACGTTGCATCTAACCTTGACCCCCTAATACCTCAAAATCGTTGATCCATACCTCAAGGGCTTTCTAACTCTAAACAAATTTCTCATTTTTCAATCTCATCTCTAAAAATGCTAAATACGCTTTACTTAGATTAGACGTTCAAACATAATTCACATCTAAATACTCCCACTATATGTAAATCTAACTAGTCTACATTTTGCTATTTCCATTTATCCACTTAAACCTACTAATGGTACCTCGACGATCTAAGGTATCTCCCGATAAATTTCTAAAACTCCAAAGGTTTGCTACTTAGGATTTCATTTCTATCTAAGGATACAAAATCCTAGGTTATCAATCTTACATTCTCATCCTAAGATTCTTTAATCTCTCTATGCTCAATTACACGATGTTACCTTGTCTGTTTTTATCAGTTCACTACATCTATAAGTTGGCTCATAGGATCCACTGAGGTTGTCTCGGTACTCTCAGAATTTTCTAATCCATTACAGTTCCAAAACAAACAAGGGTTAAAACAATCTAATCTTAAATATAAACTAACTAAAAGTAAAGAAATACTTACAGTCGGTGAAGTACGTTGCATGGCGGCCGGCATTGTCAGGTAATCATTTGAACGACTCGACCATTTATGCTCTGATACCATCTTGTAACGCCCCCGAACCCACCCTGGCTCGGAGCGCTACTTTGCTAACCAATCCCACATTAAACTGACTCCCAAACATAAAAGGAAACGGACACATCTGAATTTAAAACTAAACTCCCAAAAACTCTCTTAAGTCATACCTAGCTGCCTAGACTCACTAATTACTCTTAATCCTAACCTTTAAGCACCACGGCGTCCTTCCCGAAAATTTCGGCAAAGTAACGCCTGAAAATGGCGCCTCCAAAATGCTAGGTACCTGCAAACGAATAAATCCCCAAGCAGATCCAGTATACTCTTAGACAACTATCCATCAACTCAACTATCCAGCATACTAAATCTCCAATAACAGAAAAGAAAGAAACTATAACACTCACATCCCTAAATAAAGAAAGTCCACAGTACAGGGCGATACATCACCCTTAACTATGACTAAATACAACAAATATACATAGCTATACCACAACTATCAAAAACATCAACCAAAATGATTTAAGCATTTCCATTATTTCTACAAACAGTCATCTACAACAAACTACTAAAATGTAAAATCCCACATTCTCCCGAAGACCATGGTGGAGTCGCCCCGACAACTACCCGCACCGGCATGCCTCGTACTCCTCCGACTGCTGCCTAGTCCTGGGCTGTCTCCTTTACCTCACCTGTAAAAACTCGCCACCTACACCATAGAATACAAAAGTAAGCCTAACGCTTAGCAAGTAGGGAAATAATGCACAACGACACACTAAATGCTCGACTCAACCCTAACATGCAGTTTCTACACACTCTGTTGTTTTCTTTTCGTTTCGGTTGCATTTATCTTTCACTTCCAGGTGAATCAAGTAGGCACACGCCCCCACACAGTCCAGGACGGCCACGCCTTGATCCACGGAGCTAGACCGGAGGCACACGTCCCAACACAGTCCAGGACGGCCAACACGAATCTCCCCCAATCGATCGTAGAATCCTCATTGTGCACTTCAAGCACGAACAGGTCGAGGAATTCATACTCACGACACATTACGTACATTAGCAGGGCATCTCAAGTAAAATCCCCCGCGGGGTGCTCAGCGAGCCACTTGCCCGACGAGGCTATTCTACTTGAGACCAAGTTGCAAATCATTTATTATCTTCCATTTCATCCTCACCACTCAAACATGCAAAACACGTGGTTTCGTAGTTAGAAAACAATGATGCATGACACACGATGCATAACAGAAAGCAAAGCACAGCAAACAAGCAACCAATCCCTACCGTTCTATGGTGTAGGCCCGAAGGCAACAAACACGCATTCCACTACTTACCTGGCATCCTAGCTCGCTGAAGATGCTTGTCGCGTCACCTATGGTTTCACCTAACACCATTCAAAATCATCGTTAGTATCTAGGCTTAAACTTGTCAATTCGTCCTAAAACTAATATTTCTAACTAACACAACTCACTTCTAAGTAAACTGGTCACTAACTTGGTCCGGTTAAAAACTGACCCGAAACTGCGAACGCACATAGCTATCGCGTCGGTTATAAGAATCGACTGATTTCAACGACCATTTACTCTCCCAATATCCTAGTTTAACCTGCCAAGAGAGAATTTAAAACAAACGACCATAACCGGTCCAAAACCCAAAAAAAATAGAATCGATCCAATATGCTAAATCGCCCAAAATTGACTTTCAAACCTATTTCACCAATTTCATTACCAATTACCCCCATTCAGACCAATTTAAGCTAGACACAACACAAATCGAGGGTTCCCATGCAAAAGCCCGAATTTCACCTAAACTTTGAATTTGCGTAACTTTTGCTACGCTTAACGGAATGCCTCGATTCCAGCGGCTAAACGCTCCCCATACAACCTATTTTAACATACTAGAAAGGTTTTTAAAACGACTACCTGCTGTTAGGTCGAAACTAACAAAACCCGAAACTGCCCCTATTCGAAAATTCCTCCTTCCTCTGTTTTTCATAAATTTCTATCCGTTTCCTCACCAAATTCCACCAATTGACCATCCTAACATCAAATTAACACAACCTAATAGAATCTCGATGTTACACTCAGCAAAATAAAAAATGCGCGAACAGGGCTTTCTGATTTTCGCCCACACAGAGCTCATCACGGCCAGGCGATGAAATCCTGTCCAAGGGTCGGCAAACCCAAGCCGGAAACAACCAAAATTGGCCGGTGATCGGAGCCAAAACAAGCTCGTCACTCTCAGCCTCGAAAGAACCGAAAACAGGGCAAGAATAGGGCTCACCGTTCGGTTTGTGCGCGGAGACTTGCCGGGAACCGCTCGTCGCCGTCGCCTGGCCAGAGAACGCCAGAAACCGCCGGTGGTTGCTCGGCTGATCACCTCCCTCGCCTCCGTCTCCCCCGCTCTGCTCTCGGGCTCGGGTGCTCAAACGCAAACAACAGAATAGCTTCGGCTATTCTGTTGTTTTTAGTTTATATTTATTTATTTATTTACTAATAATAATAATAATAATAATAATACCAATAACATTAATAAAACTAAGATTACCATTATGCCCTTCCAAAATTTCCGTTAAATCTCGTTCTTAAATTATAACCCCCGGCTTAATTTCACTAGGACCCGAACTTAAATTAAAAACTTCACTTTTCTTTTAAACTAATTAAAATAACCTATTTTATTATTCTTTTATTCTCTCTCCAATTTTTCTTCTTAAAAAAAAATACCAGGGTGTTACAGTAAGTCTACCTGCTGATCTTATAATCATGGATATAATAGGATTTGATGTAATCCTATGAATGGACTGGTTGTTTAAACATCACGCCACAATCGATTGTAGAACTGGAGTAGTTAGTTTTCACCCCCTGGTAGGTTGAAACATACCTTCCAAGCTTCAAAGAAGAGTAAGGAAATGTCTGTGATGACTTCTATTAACAGTAGACCTTCCCCGTGTGGAGAGTATTTGTGCTTCTTAGCTAGCGTCCTAGACACACAGCTTGTGGAAAAAGCAAATTTTCAGAATGTCTTAATCGTCCAAGACTTCCCCGAAGTATTTTTAGATGACCTTCCCGGTTTACCGCCAGATAGGGAAATTGAATTTGTTGTAGATATTTACCCCGGAGCCGAGCCTGTGTCTAAAAATCCATATAGATTAGCTCCAACTGAACTTAAGGAATTAAAGAAACAATTGGAGGATCTATTGGAGAAAGGGTTCATACGCCCAAGCTTTTCACCGTGGGGTGCACCTGTCCTTTTTGTCAAAAAGAAAGATGGATCAATGCGTATGTACATTGATTATAGAGAATTGAATAAGTTAACTGTCAAAAACAAATACCCTTTGCCGAGAATTGATGACTTATTTGACTAGCTTAGGGGTGCAAGAGTTTTCTCTAAGATTGACCTTAGGTCCGGTTATTACCAACTGAAGGTAAAATCTGAAGATATCCCAAAAACTGCCTTTCGCACAAGGTATGGACATTATGAGTTTTTGGTTATGTCTTTTGGTTTGACAAATGCGCCAGCAGCCTTCATGGATCTCATGAATAGGGTGTTTCACGAGTACTTGGACAAGTTGGTCATAGTGTTCATAGACGACATCCTGATCTATTCTAGAACTAAGGATGAGCATGCAAGGCATTTGAGTTTGGTGTTAGGAGTACTTAGACAGCACCAGCTTTATGCTAAGTTTTCCAAGTGTGAGTTTTGGTTGGACAGAGTTCACTTTCTTGGTCACGTGATCTTTGGAGATGGAATATCTGTCGATCCAGCCAAAGTTCGAGCGGTTAAGGAATGGCCTCAACCGAATAATGCTACAGATATCAGGAGTTTTCTTGGTCTAGCAGGATATTATAGGAAGTTCATCGAAGGGTTTTCAAAGATCGCTACACCCCTTACTAAGTTAACCAGGAAAAATGTGAAGTATATATGGACTGATGAATGTGAACATAGTTTCATGACCTTGAAACAGAAACTAACCAATGCTCCAATTTTAACCCTTCCAGCTGAAGATGGTAAATTTAGTATTTATTGTGATGCTTCCAAAATTGGTCTTGGTTGTGTATTAATGCAGAATGGTAAAGTAATAGCTTATGCCTCTAGACAGTTGAAAACACATGAGAAGAACTACCCTACCCATGACTTAGAATTAGCTGCAGTTGTATTTGCACTTAAGATTTGAAGGCATTACTTATATGGACAATCTTGTGAGATATTTTCAGATCATAAGAGCCTGAAGTATATCTTCACACAGAAGGAACTAAACATGAGGCAACGTCGATGGTTGGAATTTGTAAAAGACTATGATTTTGAGATTAAATACCATCCCGGCAAAGCAAATGTTGTGGCTGATGCTTTGAATAGAGTAATAACATCAACCCCATCTATGATTTTCAGTATGCCATTAGCTTTAGAATCAGAATTCCAAAAATTTAACCTAGAAGCAGTAACCAGTGTATCAGCTATACTATCAGCCATAACCTTAAAGCCTACCGTTCTAGAGAAAATAAAGGAAGCTCAGACGAATGATGATGAGTGTAACAAGTACAAGTCAAGCATGAATTCTACAGACCAATCAGATTTTAACTATTCTGCTAATGGGATCCTCAAGTTTAGAAATAAGTGGTTTGTTCCAGCCATTAAGGAACTCCGTGATGAGATTCTTTCTGAAGCACACTCTTCCAGGTTCTCTGTTCACCCTGGAAGTACAAAGATGTACAGAGACCTTAAGCAACACTACTGGTGGCCTAGTATGAAACAAAGCGTGGCCGAATATGTAGGATCATGTTTGTGTTGTCAACAGATTAAAGCTGAACATCAGAGGCCTGCTGGGACATTACAACCTTTACTAGTTCCCGAATGGAAATGGGAACAAATAACTATGGATTTTGTTACAGGATTACCTAGGACAGTAAAAGGACATGATGCAATTTGGGTGATAGTTGATCGTTTAACCAAATCAGCTCATTTCCTACCAATAAAGGTGACTTACTCGATGGATCAGCTTGCTGAATTGTATGTGCACGAAGTTGTTAGGCTGCATGGTGTTCCAAGCACCATAGTTTCCGACCGAGACTCCAGATTTACATCTAAGTTCTGGAAAAGTTTGCACAAGGCTATGGGAACACAGCTTAATTTTAGCACAGCTTTCCACCCTCAAACAGATGGACAATCCGAGAGAACCATTCAGACCTTAGAAGATATGCTCCGAGCATGCATATTGGATTTTCAAGGATCTTGGAGTAAATATTTACTATTGGTTGAGTTCTCATACAATAACAGTTTTTAAGCAACAATAGACATGGCTCCATACGAAGCATTATATGGACGAAAATGCAGATCTCCTTTGTACTGGGATGAAGTTGGTGAAGCACAGTTGCTTGGTCCTGACATTGTGCAACAGACTGTGGAGAAGGTTGCCCTCATCCGACAGAGAATTCTGACAGCTCAAAGCCGCCAGAAGAGTTATGCTGATAAAAGACGAAAGAGAATTAGAGTTTGAAGTAGGTGATGAAGTTTTTCTTAAGGTGTCACCATTCAAAGGAGTTGTGAGATTCGGGAAGAGAGGAAAGTTGAACCCCAGGTTTATTGGACCATTCTTAATTTTGAAAAGGGTTGGGAGTGCAGCCTACATGTTGCAGTTATCGGATTCTATGGAAGGAATCCACAATGTGTTCCATGTTTCTATGTTAAAGAAGTGTGTAAGAGATCCATATCAGGTTGTGGAACAACAGGACATTGAGGTTCTTCCTACTCTTTCATATGAGGAGAAACCTGTAAGGATCTTGGACTATGCAGTAAAGGTGTTGCGCAACAAGGAGGTTCCACTAGTGAAAGTCTTATGGCACAACCAGAACATAGAGGAGAAAACTTGGGAGCGCCAGCAAGACATGATGGACCAACATCCAGAGTTGTTCAGGTAATGAATTTTGAGGACAAAATTCTTTTAAGGAGGGTAGATTGTAGCACCTGGTTTAATCACAATCTAATTATTTAATCAAATCGTGAGACATTATTGTTATGGAGGATTAATGACTAGGTTAATGTATGACTAAGGGAGGGCAGTATGGTAATCTGATAGTAATAAGGTTAACGTATTTAAGGAAACTATTAATGAAGTAGCTGCCACTGTTTAATTCATTTCCCCTCCATTCTCAGCTCCTCAGCTTAGCGGAGCGCGATAGGAGACCCCCTTCGACTTCCTCCAGCGATTTCCTCCGAACTCGGTGAGTTTTGCTTCTATTTCTTGTTACATTGTATCTATCGTTGATAGGAGGGATGATATATGAGGTTTTGAGAAGGCGGTAAGCGAGTGGTGGTTTCGGTTTAAGTTGAAATCGGGAATGCACAATGACTAGAATTCCCAAAACAGTTTCCCTTAGATTTCTAGTGGTTTAGAATGAAGATTAGAGGAAATTTAATGTATGCTCTGTCTATGGTTTTAGGTTTGAGTAATACCCGAAGTAGCTTACAACCAAGTTTTTCCAGGAGACCAGGTAAGTAAAGTTTGTATGTACCTTCGGGCCTACATCACAAAACAGTAGGATTTGTGTGTGCATGAATGTATGTTTCTTTCCAGTTGCCAAGCATCATATTTTGAAAGAAAACGAAAATGAATTTACATGAAGTAGCATGGTGAGATGTGAACAGATTGTAACAGTATACTTTTAAGGGAACTAATCCGCCCCTTAATCGAACATACAGATTCATACCCTGGGAAAATTGATCCACCTCCCATTGTATCAGGGATCAAATCAGTTGTTAAGGGAATTAATCCGCCCCTTAATTGAGTATATGGATTCATACCTTGGGAAAATTGATCCACCTCCCATTGTATCAGGGATCATCAGACCAGTGAACGAATGCAACATAACTGAGGAAATGAAAGTAGAAACTGCATATTTAGGATTTACATTTCAGTACACATTTCATTTCTTGCTTTACTTGCTTAGCATTAGGCTAATAGATGAGTTTTGTGATGTAGGTGAAGAGAATACTGCAGGTGAATTTCCTGTGTGCACAAATCAGTAGTTGTGGTTGGAGGGGTACGTTCATACTTCGGTCTGGTAAACTGATGAGGCAGGTTAACTGGTGTCAGCGGTTGTGAAGGTCTAATTGATAATGATTCAATCTGAGTACAGTGAGTTTTCATGACAGTAGTGGTGGCAACCTTTTGAATTAGTTTTGGAGATTTCCTGACATTAGTGTTCCGTTGGACTTTAAAATGTTGTTTTTACTGAATTTGAGCAATACAATGATTTAAACTGCCTTTGAATGGTTTTTGGTAAAATGTTTAAGTCCTTTTGATAGTCGGGACTTTCTTGATTTATAGTAAAGTATACTGCCATGTTGTTTGGTCCATCGGTAGGAGTCGAGTAATTTGTCTATCGGAAGATGCCTTAAGAAAAGTCATCGGATGATGTAGGTGAAGAGAATACTGCAGGTGAATTTCCTGTGTGCACAAATCAGTAGTTGTGGTTGGAGGGGTACGTTCATACTTCGGTCTGGTAAACTGATGAGGCAGGTTAACTGGTGTCAGCGGTTGTGAGGTCTAATTGATAATGATTCAATCTGAGTACAGTGAGTTTTCATGACAGTAGTGGTGGCAACCTTTGAATTAGTTTTGGAGATTTCCTGACATTAGTGTTCCGTTGGACTTTAAAATGTTGTTTTTACTGAATTTGAGCAATACAATGATTTAAACTGCCTTTGAAGGTTTTGGTAAAATGTTTAAGTCATTTTGATAGTCGGGACTTTCTTGATTTATAGTAAAGTATACTGCCATGTTGTTTGGTCCATCGGTAGGAGTCGAGTAATTTGTCTATCGGAAGATGCCTTAAGAAAAGTCATCGGATGATGTAGGTGAAGAGAATACTGCAGGTGAATTTCCTGTGTGCACAAATCAGTAGTTGTGGTTGGAGGGGTACGTTCATACTTCGGTCTGGTAAACTGATGAGGCAGGTTAACTGGTGTCAGCGGTGTGAGGTCTAATTGATAATGATTCAATCTGAGTTTGAATGGTTTTTGGTAAAATGTTTAAGTCCTTTTGATAGTCGGGACTTTCTTGATTTATAGTAAAGTATACTGCCATGTTGTTTGGTCCATCGGTAGGAGTCGAGTAATTTGTCTATCGGAAGATGCCTTAAGAAAAGTCATCGGATGATGTAGGTTGATTCTATCGGAAGATGCCTTAAGAATAGTCATCGGATGATGTTTCAGTAAAGTTACCGGTACATGGGGTTTGTTCCATCGGAAGATGTAGGATTTGCCCTACCGATATGAGTGGGTACTACGTTTGACGTTTAGTGATCGGCAGATGCGAGCTGACGTCATCGGAAGATGTAAGTCTAAGTCCATCGGATGATGTCTCAGTAAACTCATCGGCAGATGCGTGCTGACGTCATCGGAAGATGTAGAGTGCATTTTGTCGTTTAGTCACCGGTGGATGTCGAGTGTAAATCCACCGGATGATGTAGAAAGTCTTTTGTCGTTTTGCCACCGGATGATGTCTTCCATTTTCTGCTTCAGTCCCATTTTGTTGACTTTGTTCAGCGGGCGATGCGTTTGACTTTTGAAACTTATGAAGTGTTCTGCGATTTAAACCTTCATTCCTTTTTGCCGATTATTCCCCAAAATTCTAACTAAGTATTCAAGCATTGTACAATAATTTTGTTTTACTCTATTTTCCTTAAATGATTTCTGCTGTAAGTTTTTTAAAAAAAAATAATACGGTTGAAATTTTTAGTCATGTACGGCTTATGAGTAACAAACCGGGTTCAGAAAACTCGGGGCGTTACACTTTACATATAAATTCATTTTCGTATTCTTTCCAAAAACATGATGCATGACATACAGAAAACATTCAAACATGTATAAACCTACTGTTTTGTGATGTAGGCTCGAAGGCACACACATACTCTACTTACCTGACTTCTTGGGAAAAGTTGGGTTACAAGCTATCTCGGGATTTTGCTCACCTAAAATCATAAACAGAGCGTTAATTCAATCTTCACTATAACTCATTCTAAACCATTCAGAAACCTAAGGAAGCTAACTTGGAACTCTATTAATCGTGCATTCGTGGTTTATCACCTAAACCCGAACCTACTCTCATTCATAGCATTCCCAAAACACACATTGTACTCTATCTGCTATCTAGTCAATAAAACTCAAGAAAACTCACCTAAGTTGAGGAATGGAAATCGGAAAGGAAATCGCCTGGAGAGCTCTGCTGAGCTTGAGAGGAATACCGAGAAAGGAAAATGAGAAAACAGTGGCGGCTAAACCTTATTAAACCCTCCCTTAAATACGTTATCCACTATAAATCTCCATTTACCATTATGCCCTTACTTAGTCACTGATTAACCCAATCAATAATTCTCCCAATTTCATCCATAATGTGTACACTATTAGATGACAAGGTAAAATCGGTTCGATGGAACCGGGTGTTACAATGTCGTATATCAATATGCTTGGTTCGAGAATGCTGAACAGGATTTTTTAGAAATATTGATAGCACTTAAATTATCACAATAGAGAGTTATGACACCCTGTGTGACACCATAGTCTTTATTCATTTGTTTGATCCACAGAAGCTGAGTATAGCTGCTACCTGGTACAATATATTCTGTCTCGGCAGTAGACAAAGAAATAGAATTTTGCTTCTTACTGAACCATGACACCAAGTTGTGTCCCACATAAAAACATCCTCCAGAAGTACTTTTTCGATCATCAGATCTTCCTACCAAGTTAGCATCACAATAACCCACCAGATTTGCATTAGAGTCGAATGAATACCATATACCATAGTCGGTTGTTCCGGTAACATATTTGAGAATCTGCTTGACTGACACTAAGTGAAACTCTTTCGAATTTGCTTGAAATCGAGCACATAAGCCCACGCTATAACAAATATCGGGTCGACTGGCAGTTAGATATAGGAGACTTCCAATTATACTTCTATATAAACGTAGATCAATAGCAATTCCCTTTTCATCTTTAGAGAGTTTCTCATGTGTCCTAATGGGTGTTCTACTCGGTCGTGCATTTTCAAGCTTAAACTTTTTCAATAAATTCTTGGTGTATTTGGCTTGAGAGATAAAAATACCATTCTTCTCTTGTTGAATTTGAACGAAAAGGGTCTTATCTACTCCCCCTCGCTCATATCTCTTGGTTAATAAATATTGTGTGAGTCGTTCATTCCACGCACGAGGAGATTGTTTAAGCCCATATAATGCATTCTTTAATTTATAGACATACTAGAGATGATGAGGGTCTTCAAAACCCTTTGGTTGAGCAACATAAACTTCTTTATTAAGAAAACCATTGAGAAAAGTACTCTTCACATCTATTTGAAATAGCTTGAACCGCATAACACAAGCAATAGACAATAAAAGCCGCATAGATTCAAGACGAGCAACCAGAGCGAATGTTTCATCAAAATCAATTCCTTCAATCTGTGAATACCCTTGAGTAACTAGCCGAGCTTTGTTGCGAGTGATGTTGCCATGCTCATCGCTTTTGTTCTTGTAGATCCACTTAGTACCAATAACATTCATATCGGGAGGACATGGTACTAAGTCCCAAACTTGATTTTGGGAAAATTGACTGAGTTCTTCTTGCATTGCTTCTATCCAGTATTCATCTAGTAATGCTTCTTTCACATTCTTGGGCTCGATGGTTGATGTAAAACATGCCATTTGAATCATTTCTCAATACTTCACTCTCGGCTTATCTCTGGTTCGTATACCTTCATTCAGACCACCAATAACCTCATCTGCAAGATGATTCTTCTGAACACGTGTGGATGGTTGCCTGTTGTGTGAGGTAGTCACTTCTACTTCATCAACTGTCTCTGTTTGATCTGTGACACCACCTGAGACACCATCTGTGACACTGGTTGGAACACTTGTGCCTTCATTATTTGAAATCTGGTTTGCATCTTCTTTTGGATTATATGCTGTGTCCAGAGAGTCGTCTACTTGAACATTTGCAGATTCGATGATAGTTCGAGTTCTTTTGTTGTAAATTCGATAAACACGACTATTTGTAGCATAATCGAGAAATATAGCCTCATCACTCTTGAGACCAAGTTTTCCCCTGTGTTTCCTGTCATTCAACACAAAACAAATGCTGCCAAATGGATGAAAATAATTAAGATTCAGAGTTTTACCTTTCCATATCTCATAGGGTGCCATAGAAGTTTTGTCGCAGAGATACATCCGATTTATGGTATAACAAGCCGTATTCACCAAAATTTTTGAGGAACATCCCTTTCGTGTAACATTACTCGAGTCATCTCTGCCAATGTACGGTTCTTTCTTTCAATGACTCCGTTTTGTTGAGGAGTCTTAGGTGCCGAGAATTCATGAGCAATCCCTAGATGTTTATAGAAATCCGAGAATTCAGAATTTTCAAACTCTCTCCCATGGTCACTGCGGATGCGAATAATTTTCAAGATAACACAATCTTTTTCACGTTGGAGTCGAGTACACATTGATTTGAAGGCCTTGAAAGTGTCGGACTTTTCTCTAAGAAATTCCACTCATGTGTAGCGTGAGAAATCATCAACAGTAACGAAGACATACCGTTTTCCTCCAATACTTTCAATAGGCATTGGACCCATTAGATCCATGTGGAGCAATTCAAGCACACGGTTAGTTGTAGATTACTGTGACATTGGGTGTGACACCTTGGTTTTCTTTCTAATTTGATATGGTCCACATAATTTGTCTTCATCAAACTTTAGTAAAGGAATTCCCCGAACAACACCTTTTGAAACAATCTTTTCTAGTATTCTGAAATTTACATGTCCTAACTTTCTATGCCATAAAACAGTGTCCTCCATACTCGATCAAAATTAGGTAGATAAGGAAGAAATAAGATAGCAATTGTCTGATAATATAACTCCTTCAATAACACACTTGTTGTTTTGATCGAACACCACACATTTTTCATGTGTGAATTGCACATTCATATCTTCATCACACAGCTGGCTAATACTGATTAGATTAGATTTCAGACCATTTACCAAAAGAACATTGCTCAACTTTGGTAGACCAGGAACATTTAGCATTCCCCTTCCAATGACATCCGTTGCGACACCGTTGCCGAATGTTACTTTTCCCACTATTTCGGTTATGATATCCTTTAAATATCTCTCTTCACCTGTCATGTGTCTAGAACATCCGCTATCAAAATACCATGCATTCGTTGCTATTGCCTTTAGTGAAAGATGTGTAACATTACACTTCAAACTTGATTTCTTCACCCATTTTAATAAGGAAATCTGTAAGAAGAAGCATTTCTAACAGTACCTAGTCTCAGGTCAGCAAGATAGGTGAAGCATTTAGGGCGAATATGACCACGACGATTGCAATAATGACACACAGAAACATATTTGTTACCTTTACTTCTGGAAACATGATAGAAGTCACAAGAATTTAATTTTCTGTCAGTTATTGGAGTTCGTCTTGAAACTTTCTTTCCCTTGTAATCAAATTCCTTGACTGACACTAGCGGTGACACCGAGCTTTTTCTTACGAATTTCATCACAGAGCGATTTTCCTTCACTACTACAATCTGTGAAATTGAACTTTCACCTTTGAAGCCCAATTCAGACCGATTTACACTTGATTTGCTGACGTTTAGAATATCATCCAGTTTAGAAGAACCCGAATTCAGCATTTTGACATTCTTCTTCATGAGACTTATCTCATTGGTCAGATCATTAACTTCATCCTGACTTGTTTTCAGTTTGGTCTCCAAATCAACAATCACATTTTGAAAATTGTTCTTCTCATCTTTCAAATTTCTAATCTGGATGTTAAGATGCTGATTTACTTTAACAAGCTCGGTCTATTTTTCATGAAGAAACTTGTATTCTCCAATTAGGTATTCTTCTGTGGTTGCTTCTTCGTCTTCATCACTACTATTGGAAAAGTTGTCTGTGACACCGTGTATAACACCACCATTTTCTTCACGTTCTGTCTTTCCAACAAGTGCCACATGGTTGCTCTGAAATTCGTCTTCCTTCTCTGACTCATCCTCACTCCAGGTTGCATTCACAGAATTCTCTTCAAGGTATTAGCACATTATGCTTGTATATGCCCGAAACCTTCACACTCTCTGCACTGAATGCCTTTGTTCTTGAATGGTTGATCAGATACATAAGTTTCTTCCCTGTGCTTCTTGTTGCTTGAAGAACCATTTTTGAAGTTAGTGACACTTTGCTTGACATCGCGAGTATTTCTTCATAACTCTGCTGAAATTCTTTGAAAGCAGGGCTCGAAATTCCTCCAAGTCATCTTCATTATGCTCGTTGAAGTTCTGTACCTTGGTTTTTAGAGCAACTTCTTTTGCCTTCTTTATTTCGGTGTCTCCTCCAAGATTATCTCGAAGGTTCTAAGAGATCCCATCAATTCTTCTAACTTCATTTTAGAGACATCTTTGGCTTCTTCTATGGCAGTGACTTTATAGGAAAGCATCTTACAAGTTTTTCTTCGGAAAACATCTCACTGAGAGCAAACGCTTCATTTGCTATGTCACATAGTTTGGTGTTGAACTCGCCAGTAGTCTCATCTTCATGCATTTTCAGATTCTCAAATCTAGTAGTTAGCATCTGCATTTTGGACAACTTTACAATCGATGTTCCTTCATAGGTAGTTTGAAGAATCTCCCATGCCCTTTTAGCTGATTCACACGTGGATATGAGTTTGAACTGAATAGGATCCACACCATTAAAGATAGCATTTAAAGCCTTTGAATTGCTGTGTGCCAAAGTATCTTCATTTACGGTCCAATTTTCTTCGGGTTTTGGAGATGTGATACCTTCTGCATCGGTGTCTATAGAGTGATTCCATCCTGTTAAAATAGATCTCCGGGCCTTCTCGTCAACAGCTTTAATGAATGCTCTCATCCTTGCCTTCCAATAAGCATAATTGCTTCTATCCAATAATGGTGGACGCATTGTAGAACCTCCTTCTTTCATAGAGTCCATCGCACACGAACTATAATCTTGTCCCACGAATCCGGCTTAAGAAACAAAAATGACTCGCTTTGATACCAATTGAGAGATTAAGATTAGTTATGCGATGTCACACAGAGTGTTTCATGTGACACCGGTAATTAATGCAATGACGGACAATTATAAAAGTACAGAAATAAAGGAGACAAGAGGTTGGTAACGCAGTTCGGCAATTCGCCTACGTCTGTGGGGCCACGCCCAGATATAAAAATATTTCACGAGTTCACAAAGTTACAAGACAATCAGACTTATACAGATAAAGACTCCCTCTTATCTTTGTCGCCGCCTCTTCTTAACTTCCCCAATGCAACTGTTTTTACGAGTGCCCCTCGACTTTAGATTGATATCTCCCGAGATCTAAAAACAACAAGATCCCCTTGTTGTTGATGACTCCTCATGAAATCCGTGTTATGGCAAAATCTCCTCGCCCACGATCAAATTGACAAGCTTCCCTTGTCGATAAACAAAACTCCTCCCGAGTTCGAATGCAGCCTCCTCCCGAGACTGAGTTTCAATGAAGAATAAAAAAGATTGCCTCCTATGACACTGTCTGGAACACCAAGTCGTTGTCTTCGGAAGCAATAAATTAACACACTCGTATAATAGATGAAATCCACAGCATAATCATAGTGTGTATAATAATCACAAACTCATACGTAGAAGCATTGGGAGAGAAAGAAAAGTGATGGCTTGCAAAACGAAGAAAAAACTTCTCTCAAGAATAATAAAAAATCTGTCAGTCGCTTCCACAAAAATGAACGCTTAAATATGATTGGTAATTGCCATATCTTTGATTTAATTCAGTTACCAAAACAGATTTAATGCCGCAAGGAATAAGAAAGCTGTAATACCCGGTCCTGTTAAACCGTTTCTCTATTCTTTTTTTTAAAACTAATGACAATATTAAATGTAGGGTTAGTGGATGACTAGGCAAGGGTATAAGGGTAATTAGAAATCTAAAGGTGGATAACGTATTTAAGGAAACTATTATTGAAGTAGCCGCCACTGTTTTATTCCATTTCCTCCCCATTCTCAGCTCCTCAGCCTAGCAGAGCACGATAGGAGACCCCCTTCGACTTTCTCCAGCGACTTCTTCCGAACTTGGTGAGTTTTGCCTCTATTTCTAGCTACATTGTATCTATTGTTGGTGGGAGAGATGATATTGAGGTTTGGGAAAATACGGTAAGTGAGAGTTAGTTCGGTTTAAGTCGAAATCGAGAATGCACAATGACTAGAGTTTCCCTTAGACTTATAGTGGTCTAGAATGAAGATTAGAGGGAATTTAATATATGCTCTGTCTACGGTTTTAGGTTGAGCAATACCCGAAGTGGTTAGCTACCCAGACAATTCCAGGAGATCCAGGTAAGTAATGTTTGTTTGTGCCTTCGGGCCTACATCACAAAACGCTAGGTTTGTATTTACTTGGATGTGTTTGTATGTCATGCATCATGTTTTCAAAATGTATACGAAAATGAATTTGAATACATATTGGTATGGAGAGGATTGAATGTGATGAAACGGCAAGGTGAAACAGATTTACTGTTAAGGGAATTAATCCGCCCCTTAATGAGACAGTGGATATATATACTTTGGAAGAGCTGATCCAACTTCCAATTTCACAGGGGGATCTGAACATGTGAATCAGATTTACTATTAAGAGAATTAATCCGCCCCTTAATGAGTCAGTGGATATATATACTTTGGGAGAGTTGATCCAACTCCTAATTTCACAGGGGGATCTGTATCAGAAACGATGAATGAACAACTGAGATGAGAAAGTAGAAACTGCATGTTTAGGAGTTTATGTTTCAGTAATTCATATCATTTCTGCATTACTTACTTAGCATTAGGCTAATAGATGAGTTTTGTGATGTAGGTGAAGAAGTGACAGCAGGTGTGTTTACTGAGTTCACTGAGGACTAGTCGGGTTGGAGGAGTGCACCTATTCAATGTTCTGGCAGCTGATGGGGCGGTTTAACTGATGTCTGTCAGTGTGGAGGACTAGTAGTCAAGGATTCAGTCTGAGTATGTTGAGTTCTCATGACAGTAGGAATTTTAGCATTTTGAATACGTTTTGAAATTTACTGATTTTAGCAGTCTGTTGAGTTTTAAATGTTGGTTTTTATCGGATTTGATTAATGCTATGGCTTGAGTCGTTCCTGAATGGTCTTTGGGAAGTAAGTAAATTCTTTTCTGTGGATAGTGCTGTGTTTCTTTTCTACCGGATGATGTCGAGTGTTTTGTTTGTCGGATGATATAGGTGTTTTGTTTGTCGTCTAGTGCCCGGATGAGAGGGATCATCCGGCTGACGTCACCGGTAGATGTAGGGTAAAGTCGATCGGATGAGAGAGATCATCCAGCTGACGTCACCGGTAGATGAAGGATATATTTTGTCGCTTAGCGACCGGATGACAAATTTTATGTTTTGTCGTTTAGTGACCGGATGACAAATTTTATGTTTTGTCGTTTAGTGACCGGATGACAAATTTTATGTTTTGTCGTTTAGTGACCGGATGACAAATCTTGTGCTTTGTCGTTTAGTCATCGGTGAATGTCTTCGAGTAGCCTTTCCTTTTTGTTGACTCTGTTCGGCGGTCGATGAAATTGACTTTTGAAATCTTTAAACTATTTTACGAGTTAAACCTTTGCTTCTCAACTGATTGTTTCTTAATATTCCCAACGATTATTTTAACATGGCTTTGTTTAATTTTACTTTTGTTTAAACGATTTCCGCTGCAAGTTTTCATGTTTTGTCAAATTTCAAATTCTGAATTTTCAACGAAGTTTTAAATTTGGCCCAAGTTTTCTTAGTATTATTCGGGGTTTTGAGTAACAAATCGGGTTCAGGGAACCGGGGTGTGACAGTGTGGTATCAGAGACATTCAGTTAAACCGTTCAAAAGATTACTCGTCAGTGCCGATCGTTGCATGGGAGTACTCCAACAACTGTAAGTGTTTATGTTAGCCTTAGTAATTAGATGTTTATAAAATAGTTAACCCTGCGCAGGAATATAGCAAAATGTCTCGACGACCAGGAAGGCCAAGAGTGCAGAGAGAGACACCAACTCCGGGAAGCGCAGAGGATTCTAGTGTAATCGGACAGTTGACGGATCTAGTGCGACAGCAGGCAGAATTAATGCGCCAACAATCCGATCAACTAGGAGTACTGCTGAACCGAGAGGTACAAGGAAGTGCCAACTCGGGTTCTAGCAACGAGCATTCCGGGGATAGATTCCGGAGACTAAGACCACCCACGTTTGATGGTCAGTCATCTGATCCTGTTGTGGCTGAAGGGTGGCTTAGGAAGATAGAGAGCATGTTAAGGTGCGCCAGCATTGGAGAAGGAGATAAGGTCACGTTAGCAACATTTCACTTGGCTGGCGAAGCTCAACTCTGGTGGGAAACAGTTGAAACCACCACTGACATTCTGACTATGACTTGGTCACAGTTTAAAGACATCTTCTATGAGAAATATTTTAACAGCACGGTCCAAACCGCAAAGAAGTTGGAATTTCTGAATTTGAAGCAGACAGGGTCGGTGGCTGAGTATAGTAGGCAATTTGAGTCCTTGTCCAGGTTTGCTGGACACTTTGCTCATAAGGACGAGGATAAGATGTTCAAATTTGTGCATGGACTGAAGCCGGAGATTTATCGGGGAGTCAAATTCTGTGGCATTAAAGGTTTAACGTTCAGCGAAGTTGTGTCCACTGCTCTGGAAGTGGAAGAGGCTGAAAGGAAGTGTGCTGGACTAAAGGAGACCCCGCAAAGGTTTAACCAGCCACACCAGCAAAGGGGAACAAAGAGGCCAAGTGAGGGCCAAAATAGCCAAGGAGCAGGGGGAAGGGTGCAAAATGTCAGGAAATTTCCCCAGTGTCCAAAGTGCCTGAAGAACCACCCGGGAGAATGTAGACTGGGCTTGGGAAAGTGCTTCAACTGTGAGGAAGTTGGACATACGTTCAAAGAGTGTTCGAAGCCTAGAGTCACCAGATGCTATAATTGTAACAAAGTCGGCCATATTAGCAGAGACTGTCCAGTTCCTAAGAGTGGTCCTGCTATGATTAAACCAAGAATATTCTCCATGATGGAGTCGGGTGAAGAACAGCCTGCCGTAGTGTCAGGTACTATATTGATCAACTCTGTGCCTGCTTTTACTTTGATAGATTCTGGTGCAACGCATTCGTTTATAGCATCTACATTTGCTACTAAATTAGATGTACCGTTTACCCCTTCCATGCATGTGTTTAATGTTACCTTACCCTCTGGTGAGCGCATGCACTCTAACCGAGTGATGCTTGACAGAGATGTGTTAGTAGGAAGTGTGAGTCTACCCGCTGATCTCATCATTATGGATATAATGGGATTTGATGTAATTCTAGGAATGGATTGGCTGTTTAAGCATTATGCCACGATTGATTGTAGGACTGGAATAGTTAGTTTCCAACCCCCTGGTAGTTTGAGGCATACCTTTCAAGCCTCAGAGAAGAGTAAGGAAATGACTGTAATGACTTCTGTCAATTGTAGACCCTCCCAGTGTAGAGAGTATTTGTGCTTCTTAGCTAGTGCTTTAGACATACAACTAGTGGAGAAATCAAGTCCCAAAAATGTCTTAGTTGTCCAAGACTTCCCTGAAGTATTCTTAGATGACCTTCCAGGCTTGCCACCAGATAGGGAAATCGAATTTGTTGTGGATGTTTACCCCGGAGCCGAGCCTGTGTCTAAAAATCCATATAGACTAGCACCAACAGAACTCAAAGAGTTAAAGAAACAATTGGAGGATCTGTTGGAGAAAGGGTTCATACGCCCTAGCTTTTCACCATGGGGTGCACCGGTCCTCTTTGTCAAGAAGAAAGATGGATCTATGCGCATGTGCATTGATTATAGAGAATTGAATAAGTTAACTGTTAAGAATAAATACCCTCTGCCGAGAATTGATGACTTATTTGACCAGCTTAGGGGTGCAAGAGTTTTCTCTAAGATTGACCTTAGATCCGGTTATTATCAGCTGAAGGTTAAATCTGAGGATATCCCAAAGACTGCCTTTCGCACGAGGTATGGACATTATGAGTTTTTGGTTATGTCTTTTGGTCTGACAAATGCACCAGCAGCCTTCATGGATCTCATGAATAGGGTGTTTCACGAGTATTTGGACAAGTTTGTCATTGTATTCATAGATGACATTCTAATCTATTCTAGTACTAAAGATGAGCATGCAAAACATTTGGGTTTAGTGTTAGAAGTACTGAGAAGACACCAACTTTATGCCAAGTTTTCCAAGTGTGAATTTTGGTTGGACCAAGTTCACTTTTTAGGACATGTCATCTCTGGAGATGGCATATCTGTGGATCCAGCTAAGGTCCAGGCAGTTAAGGAATGGCCCCAACCGAGGAATGCTACGGATGTCAGAAGTTTCCTTGGATTGGCTGGGTATTACAGGAAATTTATCGAAGGATTCTCAAAGATTGCAACATCCCTTACCCGATTAACTAGGAAGAACGTAAAATATGTGTGGACTGAGGATTGCGAGCATAGTTTCCAAACTTTGAAGCAGAAGCTGACCAATGCTCCAATTCTGACCCTCCCTGTCGAGAATGGTAAGTTAGCATTTATTGTGATGCTTCCAAGATCGGTCTAGGTTGTGTGTTAATGCAGGATGGTAAAGTGATAGCTTATGCTTCTAGACAGTTGAAGGTCCATGAGAAAAATTACCCTACACATGACTTAGAATTAGCTGCAGTGGTATTCGCACTTAAGATTTAGAGGCATTACCTGTATGGACAATCTTGTGAGATATTTTCAGATCATAAGAGCCTGAAATACATTTTCACGCAAAAGGAACTGAATATGAAGCAGCGTAGATGGTTAGAATTTGTCAAAGATTATGATTTCGAGATTAAGTACCACCCCGGCAAGGCGAATGTAGTGGCTGATGCTTTGAGTAGAGTGACTCCTTCAGTCTCTGCATTGATTTTAGATATACCAATAGCTTTAGAGACTGAATTCCACAGATTCAACATGGAAGCCGTGTCTAGTGTGTCAGCCATGCTTTCGACCATATCTTTAAGGCCTACCATTTTGGAGAGAATAAAGGAAGTTCAAATGAATGACCCTGAATGCAATGAATATAAGTTGAGCATGGATTCTACTGGCAAGTTGGACTTCAACTGCTCAGCCGATGGAATTCTCAAGTTTCGAAATAGATGGTTTGTTCCGGCTGATACTGAACTTAGAAAGGAAATCTTATCTGAGGCACATTCCTCCAGGCTCTCTGTTCATCCTGGAAGTACAAAGATGTACAGAGATCTCAAACAACATTATTGGTGGCCAGGTATGAAGAGAAGTGTGGCGGAGTATGTGGAGACATGTCTGATCTGCCAGCAAGTCAAAGCTGAACATCAGAGGCCTGCTGGAACATTGCAACCCTTACCAGTTCCCGAATGGAAATGGGAACAAATAGCTACGGATTTTGTTATGGGATTACCTAGAACAGCAAAGGGACATGATGCAATCTGGGTAATAGTCGATCGTTTAACCAAATCTGCTCACTTTCTGCCAATAAAGGTAACATACTCGATGGATCAACCGGCAGAGTTGTATGTGCACGAAGTGGTTAGGCTGCATGGAGTTCCAAGCACCATAGTTTCAGACCGAGACTCCAGATTTACATCCAAGTTCTGGAAAAGTTTGCACAAGGCTATGGGAACACAGCTTAGTTTTAGCACAGCCTTTCATCCTCAAACTGATGGACCAACATCCAGAATTATTCAGGTACTGAATTTTGAGGACAAAATTCTTTTAAGGAGGGTAGATTGTAATACCCGGTCCTGTTAAACCGTTTCTCTATTCTTTTTTTTAAAACTAATGACAATATTAAATGTAGGGTTAGTGGATGACTAGGCAAGGGTATAAGGGTAATTATAAATCTAAAGGTGGATAACGTATTTAAGGAAACTATTATTGAAGTAGCCGCCACTGTTTTATTCCATTTCCTCCCCATTCTCAGCTCCTCAGCCTAGCAGAGCACGATAGGAGACCCCCTTCGACTTTCTCCAGCGACTTCTTCCGAACTTGGTGAGTTTTGCCTCTATTTCTAGCTACATTGTATCTATTGTTGGTGGGAGAGATGATATTGAGGTTTGGGAAAATACGGTAAGTGAGAGTTAGTTCGGTTTAAGTCGAAATCGAGAATGCACAATGACTAGAGTTTCCCTTAGACTTATAGTGGTCTAGAATGAAGATTAGAGGGAATTTAATATATGCTCTGTCTACGGTTTTAGGTTGAGCAATACCCGAAGTGGTTATCTACCCAGACAATTCCAAGAGATCCAGGTAAGTAATGTTTGTTTGTGCCTTCGAGACTACATCACAAAACGCTAGGTTTGTATTTACTTGGATGTGTTTGTATGTCATGCATCATGTTTTCAAAATGTATACAAAAATGAATTTGAATACATATTGGTATGGAGAGGATTGAATGTGATGAAACGGCAAGGTGAAACAGATTTACTGTTAAGGGAATTAATCCGCCCCTTAATGAGACAGTGGATATATATACTTTGGAAGAGCTGATCCAACTTCCAAATTCACAGGGGGATCTGAACATGTGAATCAGATTTACTATTAAGGGAATTAATCTGCCCCTTAATGAGTCAGTGGATATATATACTTTGGGAGAGTTGATCCAACTCCCAATTTCACAGGGGGATCTGTATCAGAAACGATGAATGAACAACTGAGATGAGAAAGTAGAAACTGCATGTTTAGGAGTTTATGTTTCAGTAATTCATATCATTTCTGCATTACTTACTTAGCATTAGGCTAATAGATGAGTTTTGTGATGTAGGTGAAGAAGTGACAGCAGGTGTGTTTACTGAGTTCACTGAGGACTAGTCGGGTTGGAGGAGTGCACCTATTCAATGTTCTGGCAGCTGATGGGGCGGTTTAACTGATGTCTGTCAGTGTGGAGGACTAGTAGTCAAGGATTCAGTCTGAGTATGTTGAGTTCTCATGACAGTAGGAATTTTAGCATTTTGAATACGTTTTGAAATTTACTGATTTTAGCAGTCTGTTGAGTTTTAAATGTTGGTTTTTATCGATTTGATTAATGCTATGGCTTGAGTCGTTCCTGAATGGTCTTTGGGAAGTAAGTAAATTCTTTTCTGTGGATAGTGCTGTGTTTCTTTTCTACCGGATGATGTCGAGTGTTTTGTTTGTCGGATGATATAGGTGTTTTGTTTGTCGTCTAGTGCCTGGATGAGAGGGATCATCCGGCTGACGTCACCGTAGATGGAGGGTACAAATTTTATGTTTTGTCGTTTAGTGACCGGATGACAAATTTTATGTTTTGTCGTTTAGTGACCGGATGACAAATTTTATGTTTTGTCGTTTAGTGACCGGATGACAAATTTTATGTTTTGTCGTTTAGTGACCGGATGACAAATTTTATGTTTTGTCGTTTAGTGACCGGATGACAAATTTTATGTTTTGTCGTTTAGTGACCGGATGACAAATTTTATGTTTTGTCGTTTAGTGACCGGATGACAAATTTTATGTTTTGTCGTTTAGTGACCGGATGACAAATTTTATGTTTTGTCGTTTAGTGACCGGATGACAAATTTTATGTTTTGTCGTTTAGTGACCGGATGACAAATTTTATGTTTTGTCGTTTAGTGACCGGATGACAAATTTTATGTTTTGTCGTTTAGTGACCGGATGACAAATTTTATGTTTTGTCGTTTAGTGACCGGATGACAAATTTTATGTTTTGTCGTTTAGTGACCGGATGACAAATTTTATGTTTTGTCGTTTAGTGACCGGATGACAAATTTTATGTTTTGTCGTTTAGTGACCGGATGACAAATTTTATGTTTTGTCGTTTAGTGACCGGATGACAAATTTTATGTTTTGTCGTTTAGTGACCGGATGACAAATTTTATGTTTTGTCGTTTAGTGACCGGATGACAAATTTTATGTTTTGTCGTTTAGTGACCGGATGACAAATTTTATGTTTTGTCGTTTAGTGACCGGATGACAAATTTTATGTTTTGTCGTTTAGTGACCGGATGACAAATTTTATGTTTTGTCGTTTAGTGACCGGATGACAAATTTTATGTTTTGTCGTTTAGTGACCGGATGACAAATTTTATGTTTTGTCGTTTAGTGACCGGATGACAAATTTTATGTTTTGTCGTTTAGTGACCGGATGACAAATTTTATGTTTTGTCGTTTAGTGACCGGATGACAAATTTTATGTTTTGTCGTTTAGTGACCGGATGACAAATTTTATGTTTTGTCGTATGACAAATTTTATGTTTTGTCTTTAGTGACCGGATGACAAATTTTATGTTTTGTCGTTTAGTGACCGGATGAACATTTTATGTTTTGGGTCGTTGAGTGACCGGATGACAAATCTTGTGCTTTGGCGTTTAGTCATCGGTGAATGTCTTCGAGTAGCCTTTCCTTTTGTTGACTCTGTTCGGCGGTCGATGAAATTGACTTTGAAATCTTTAAACTATTTACGAGTTAAACCTTTGCTTCTCAACTGATTGTTTCTTAATATTCCCAACGATTATTTTAACATGGCTTTGTTTAATTTTACTTTTGTTTAAAACGATTTCCGCTGCAAGTTTTCATGTTTTGTCAAATTTCAAATTCTGAATTTTCAACGAAGTTTTAAATTTGGCCCAAGTTTTCTTAGTATTATTCGGGGTTTTGAGTAACAAATCGGGTTCAGGGAACCGGGGTGTCACAAAAGCCAAATCTCACAAAATCGGTTGAGTGACACCTCGTGTGACATTTTAGAAAAGTATTGCCAACTACTTGGATATAGTTCCAAAAACTTATGAAAGTATCCCATGATTAATGAGATTTCAAAGCTTAGAATATTTCAACAAATCTTCATCAATTCGGCTTACCAAAAGAATCCAAAAAACAAGTGCTTCAAGAATATCAAATACTTTCCTTGAACTTCAAGATTCCTTACTTTTATTTTCACCAATATCTTCAAGATTTTCAATAGTCATCCATTCAATAATCTGAATAGATTATTTCTTGATTAACAAGAAATAAACTATCAATTTAAAAAATAATGGAATAAAATATTATCACCATAAATATATTTGCCAAAAAATCAATGCCAATATATTTGCAATATATTTTCATTTACAATCTCCCCCTTTGACATTTTTTTGGCAAAATCAATAAAACCAATAACTCCGATAACTCCCCCTGAATGAACTCCCCCTGGTTTGGTGGTTTCAAAATAATTATAAAAAATAATTTAACCATCATCAAAATACTCCCCCTTTTTGCCATAAAAAGACAAAAAGATATATATAACAGAATATTAATAACCATGTAATCACCATAACAGCATATAAACACATGATAAGCACCACCGGCACCAATATAAGCACCATTATCACAGAAAATATAATATCCAGATAAGCACCAGAATTGTCATATGAGTACCATAGTGAAATAGCCAGAAAACAAGAAATATAATACCCAAATTGCAAAAAGATTATCCAAGGAGAAAAATATTCAGAACTAGACAAATTGTTCAAGAAATATCCAACAATAGAAAAATTTCAGTAATACTCAAGGAGTGAAATCATTCTGGAGTAACCCACCCAACTGTAGAAGTCGGATCATCAACATTTTTTGGATCCTTTTCTGGAACTCCTTCAGTGACATCAGGTAGAATACCGGATGTACCTGCTCCTTCATCTGACTTGTAATGTGAACCCGAGGCTTCCATGTGTGGGTTTTTCTTATAAATATCATTTAGGAGTTCAAAAATAACAGACTTCTATTTTTCACGTACAAATATTTGACTATCTATAGATTTTGGCATGTCAACTAGAAATTTCACAGACCGAGCCAATAGTGCAAAGTTTGTTCTTGAGGTAGAGACTGGCAGTCCTTCTATAAAACCTTCAAGATCATTAATGTGTTCTCCCATACAAAGTTTGTAACTTATACGAATTTCTTCTTTATCATCATACAAAACTTCACTTTCTCTAATAATAGACTGTTGAGTAGACAAAACACCATATATCAGAGTAGGGAATGAGAGAGCTAACCGTTCATTCTTTCCATCCTCGTGCTTCATAATTTGATCAAACAGATGTTTTCCAAAATCGAAAGATATTAAGTTTCCAATTTTAAACAGTAAAGTTGCCATTGCCTTGTTGACTCCAGTTCCATGAGATGTCGGCATCCAGTTTCTCATGGTGATTTTGTGTAGAATTCCATACTTAACTGTAAGTTGTGAAGGTAGAAAATCTTTTCCATGGGGCCAGATGCGTCTGACACCTCTAGTGACATCAAAAATTATTTTGTTGTAATCCGGCACAAGTTGAAAAATTATTTTATAAAAGATTTTTCCAAGATTACCAAGCCGCTATGTAATTACTTGAAAAAGGCATCACATTTGTGTTCACAATCGAGTGCTTAGAAGCTTTTAATGTTCTAAAAGTGAAGCTTGTGACGACACCGATTATCGTTGCACCTGATTGGGAGTTACCTTTCGAGATTATAAGCGACGCTAGTGACTTTGCAGTAGGAGAAGTTTTAGGTCAAAGAAAAAATAAATTTTTTCAAACAATCTACTATGCAAGTCGCACTCTTAACGATACTCAAATCAACTATGCTACCACTGAGAAAGAGTTACTTATCATCATCTTCGTATTTGACAAGTTCATACCTTACGTCATTGGTAACAAGGTAGTTTTCTTCACCGATCACTCAGCAATAAAGTATCTCATAGAGAAGAAAGATGTCAAACCTCGCCTTATTCGTTGGGTATTATTGCTGCAAGAGTTTGACCTAGAGATAAATGATAAGAAGGGAACGGAAAACCTTATGGCTGATCATCTCTCACGTTTAGAGACTCAAGCTCATGTGCTAAATAGCGATGAGGCAATAGATGATGGATTTTCAGACGAAAAACTCCTTGCAATTTTTTAGCTATCGTGGTATGTGGATTATGTAAACTTTTTCGCTTGTCGGATCATACCACCAGAATTGTCGTCAAACCAAAAGAAGAAAATTTTCTCCGATGTGAAGAAATATTATTAGGAATAGCCAAATTTATATCGACGTTGCGCTGACCAAGTGATAAAGCGTTGTATTCTAGAGGATGAGATGATATCAGTTTTGAAGCATTGCCACAGTCTTGAATGTGGTGGTCACTTTGGAGGAAATGGAACAGTAGCAAAAGTGCTTTAATGTGATTTCTATTGGCCAATCCTATTTAAGGATGCACATTCCTTTTTCATAGCATATGATCGATGTCAGTGTACAGGTAATATATCTCGCCATAATGAGATGCCTTTGACAAACATCCTTGAAGTTGAGCTTTTCGATGTATGAGAGATTGCTTTTATGGGGCTGTATCCACCCTCGTTCAACAACAAATACATTATTCTCGCCGAGGATTACGTCTCAAAATGGGTTGAAACAGTAGCTATGCCAACCAATGACGATAAAGTGGTCTTAAATTTTCTGCAAATGAACATATTCACCCGTTTTGGCACACTGTGCCATCATTAGTGACAAAGGTACACATTTCTATAACAAGCAATTTAAGTTTCTACTTTTGAAATATGGTTTTAAGCATCGAAAGGCATTGGGGGTATCACCCCAAATCAAATGGTCAAGCGGAAGTCTCAAATCTAGAAGTCAAGCTTATTCTTGAGAAGACAGTGAGTAATTCACGTAAAGATTGGGCACGCAAGTTGGATGATACACTATGGGCTTACCGAATCGCCTTCAAAAATCCTTTGGGAATGTCATCATATCGAGTGGTATTTAGTAAAGCTTGTCACTTACCCATTAAACTTGAGCACCGGGCTTGGTAGGGTATGAAAAGGCTGAATTTTGACTTGACAGCCACCGGCCACAAACGTTTCCTCCAAAGGAATGAGCTCGATGAATTGCGTACCAACGCTTATGAAAATTCCAAGATATATAGGAGAAAATAAAAGCGTGGCATGATAAGTATATCATGAAGAAAGAATTAGTGTCGGGTCAAAAAGTGTTACTATTTAACTCGCATTTGAAGCTCTTTCCAGGCAAGCTAAAGTCAATATGGTCAGGTCTATTTACATTAGTTCAAGTATTTCCTCATGATACCGTCGAGCTATGTGAAACAAATAATAGAACATTTAAAGTAACTGGTCAAAGAGTGAAGTTGTATTTTGGTTGCGTTATTGAGAGTGATACACTTGTCACTCATTTACACCTGATGCATAAGATTCGTAGTGACATCAAGCTGATGACATTAAGCAAGCACTTGATGGGAGGTTTCTTTTATTGTCTTTAACTTTTGTTTTTACCAATTTTTCATTTAAAGTTTTAGTATTGGCATTTTATTTTTGTTGATTTTTATTATCAGTTATTGTGCATTATTATGGTATAATTAATGTGTTTTGTGTTTAAAAAAACAGGAAAATGGTGCTTTCAATGAGAAATAAGGAATAAGGAATGAAAAGAGTAAAAAAAAAAGTGAAGGAAAAATAGATAACCTCCGCGAAGCTCGCGACGATCTACTGTGAAACCTTTAGCATCGATGAAACGTCGATCTCCTTTGCAACTCCGACTAGCTTCGCCGCCGCTTCACCAGGTTATACTTTCGTCCTCCGTGGCAAGATGAAATCGGCAGGTGTGATGACGTCATCGGAAGAGGAGATGACGTCATCGGAAGATGTAGGCAGCAGATGAAATCGGCAGGTGTGATGACGTCATCGGAAGAGGAGATGACGTCATCGGAAGATGTAGGCAGCAGATGAAATCGGCAGGTGTGATGACGTCATCGGAAGATGAAGGCAGCAGATGAAATCGGCAGGTGTGATGACGTCATCGGAAGAGGAGATGACGTCATCGGAAGATGAAGGCAGCAGATGAAATCGGCAGGTGTGATGACGTCATCGGAAGAGGAGATGACGTCATCGGAAGATGAAGGCAGCAGATGAAATCGGCAGGTGTGATGACGTCATCGGAAGATGTAGGCAGCAGATGAAATCGGCAGGTGTGATGACGTCATCGGAAGATGAAGGCAGCAGATGAAATCGGCAGGTGTGATGACGTCATCGGAAGATGTAGGCAGCAGATGAAATCGGCAGGTGTGATGACGTCATCGGAAGATGAAGGCAGCAGATGAAATCGGCAGGTGTGATGACGTCATCGGAAGATGTAGGCAGCAGATGAAATCGGCAGGTGTGATGACGTCATCGGAAGAGGAGATGACGTCATCGGAAGAGGAGATGACGTCATCGGAAGATGTAGGCAGCAGATGAAATCGGCAGGTGTGATGACGTCATCGGAAGATGAAGGCAGCAGATGAAATCGGCAGGTGTGATGACGTCATCGGAAGATGTAGGCAGCAGATGAAATCGGCAGGTGTGATGACGTCATCGGAAGATGTAGGCAGCAGATGAAATCGGCAGGTGTGATGACGTCATCGGAAGATGAAGGCAGCAGATGAAATCGGCAGGTGTGATGACGTCATCGGAAGATGTAGGCAGCAGATGAAATCGGCAGGTGTGATGACGTCATCGGAAGAGGAGATGACGTCATCGGAAGATGTAGGCAGCAGATGAAATCGGCAGGTGTGATGACGTCATCGGAAGATGTAGGCAGCAGATGAAATCGGCAGGTGTGATGACGTCATCGGAAGATGAAGGCAGCAGATGAAATCGGCAGGTGTGATGACGTCATCGGAAGATGAAGGCAGCAGATGAAATCGGCAGGTGTGATGACGTCATCGGAAGAGGAGATGACGTCATCGGAAGAGGAGATGACGTCATCGGAAGATGTAGGCAGCAGATGAAATCGGCAGGTGTGATGACGTCATCGGAAGAGGAGATGACGTCATCGGAAGATGAAGGCAGCAGATGAAATCGGCAGGTGTGATGACGTCATCGGAAGATGTAGGCAGCAGATGAAATCGGCAGGTGTGATGACGTCATCGGAAGATGAAGGCAGCAGATGAAATCGGCAGGTGTGATGACGTCATCGGAAGAGGAGATGACGTCATCGGAAGATGTAGGCAGCAGATGAAATCGGCAGGTGTGATGACGTCATCGGAAGATGAAGGCAGCAGATGAAATCGGCAGGTGTGATGACGTCATCGGAAGATGAAGGCAGCAGATGAAATCGGCAGGTGTGATGACGTCATCGGAAGATGTAGGCAGCAGATGAAATCGGCAGGTGTGATGACGTCATCGGAAGATGAAGGCAGCAGATGAAATCGGCAGGTGTGATGACGTCATCGGAAGATGTAGGCAGCAGATGAAATCGGCAGGTGTGATGACGTCATCGGAAGAGGAGATGACGTCATCGGAAGAGGAGATGACGTCATCGGAAGATGTAGGCAGCAGATGAAATCGGCAGGTGTGATGACGTCATCGGAAGAGGAGATGACGTCATCGGAAGATGTAGGCAGCAGATGAAATCGGCAGGTGTGATGACGTCATCGGAAGATGTAGGCAGCAGATGAAATCGGCAGGTGTGATGACGTCATCGGAAGATGAAGGCAGCAGATGAAATCGGCAGGTGTGATGACGTCATCGGAAGAGGAGATGACGTCATCGGAAGATGTAGGCAGCAGATGAAATCGGCAGGTGTGATGACGTCATCGGAAGATGAAGGCAGCAGATGAAATCGGCAGGTGTGATGACGTCATCGGAAGAGGAGATGACGTCATCGGAAGATGAAGGCAGCAGATGAAATCGGCAGGTGTGATGACGTCATCGGAAGATGTAGGCAGCAGATGAAATCGGCAGGTGTGATGACGTCATCGGAAGATGAAGGCAGCAGATGAAATCGGCAGGTGTGATGACGTCATCGGAAGAGGAGATGACGTCATCGGAAGAGGAGATGACGTCATCGGAAGATGAAGGCAGCAGATGGAATCGGAAGGTATGATGATGTCATCGGAAGAGGAGATGACGTCATCGGAAGAGGAGATGACGTCATCGGAAGATGAAGGCAGCAGATGAAATCGGCAGGTGTGATGACGTCATCGGAAGATGAAGGCAGCAGATGAAATCGGCAGGTGTGATGACGTCATCGGAAGATGTAGGCAGCAGATGAAATCGGCAGGTGTGATGACGTCATCAGAAGAGGAGATGACGTCATCGGAAGATGTAGGCAGCAGATGAAATCGGCAGGTGTGATGACGTCATCGGAAGAGGAGATGACGTCATCGGAAGATGTAGGCAGCAGATGAAATCGGCAGGTGTGATGACGTCATCGGAAGATGTAGGCAGCAGATGAAATCGGCAGGTGTGATGACGTCATCGGAAGATGAAGGCAGCAGATGGAATCAACAGGTGTGATGACGTCATCGGAAGAGGAGATGACGTCATCAGAAGATGAAGGCAGTAGATGAAATCGGCAGGTGTGATGACGTCATCGGAAGAGGAGATGACGTCATCGGAAGATGAAGGCAGCAGATCAAATCGACAGGTGTGATGACGTCATCGGAAGAGGAGATGACATCATCGGAAGATGAAGGCAGCAGATGAAATCGGAAGGTATGATGACGTCATCAGAAGAGGAGATGACGTCATCGGAAGATGAAGGCGGCAGATGAAATCGGAAGGTATGATGACGTCATCGGAAGAGGAGATGACGTCATCAGAAGATGAAGGCAGCAGATGAAATCAGAAGGTATGATGATGTCATCGGAAGAGGAGATGACGTCATCGGAAGATGAAGGCAGCAGATGACATCGGTAGAAGTAACTAAAACTGAGATGAAATCTACTGTTCACCGGTGGATAAGATAAGACAAAATGTGAACAGTGACTATCGGTGGATGTACACTTAAAACAACAATGAACGTGATCGGAAGATGCAGTTTTTAAGGCAAGGCTTGACAATTTTAACGGGAAGACATACAAACAGAGGGCATAACAGAAGGCAATAAAAGTTTCAGATTCTCAAACCACATCAAAACATGGTTCTCGAGCACAACAGAAGGTATAACAGAAACTTAAGGATACAGAACTTAATCCAACTGTCAAATACAGCACAAGCAGAAGGCATGAAAGTTGTAGACTTTCAATACCCGATTCTAAACAAGGTTGTAGAACATCCTTTACAATTGACAGATTCCAAAAACAGACTGCATAGATAGTCCTAAAACCAGAAGTCATCCATGCACAAACTAACAGAAAATATCGCCAACAATTTCCAGAACATTCAGAACATGAATTAAACTGTCAAATACAGTAGTTTTTGAAACTTAGACATCAAAATCTGTGCATTGTTTTAAAATCTGAGGATCAGTACAGAACCTAACATATATTTGCAGAATATCCAACACCAAAGTTTTAAATACATAAACAGAACATAGGTTTAGAATTTCACTCTCTCAGTCGGGAATTTGTCTGACAGCCACAACCAACCCGAGAGCTCGAACTGTAATACCCGGTTCTATCAAACCGTTTCTCTATTCCTTTTAAACTAATGGCACAATTTATATGGCAATATTAAATGTAGGGTTAGTGGATGACTAGGTAAGAGCATAAGGGTAATTAAAAATTCAAAGGTGGATAACGTATTTAAGGAAACTATTAATGAAGTAGCCTCCACTGTTTATTTCATTTCCTCTCCATTCTCAGCTCCTCAGCTTAGCAGAGCGCGATAGGAGACTCCCCTTCGACTTCCTCCAGCGATTTCCTCCGAACTTGGTGAGTTTTGCTTCTATTTCTTGTTACATTGTATCTATCGTTGGTAGGAGGGATGATAAATGAGGTTTTGAGAAGGCGGTAAGCGAGTGGTGGTTTCGGTTTAAGTTGAAATCGGGAATGCACAATGACTAGAGTTCCCAAAACAGTTTCTCTTAGATTTCTAGTGGTTTAGAATGAAGATTAGAGGGAATTTAATGTATGCTCTGTCTATGGTTTTAGGTTTGAGTAATACCCGAAGTAGCTTGCAACCAAGTTTTTCCAGGAGACTAGGTAAGTAAAGTTTGCTTGTGCCTTCGGGCCTACATCACAAAATATTAGGGTTTGTATGCTAGAATGTGTTGGTATGTCATGCATCATATTTTTAAAGTATATGAAAATGAATTTGAATGCATGTTGGCATAGTGAGGATTGAACATATTGAAACAGCTATGTGAATCAGTTTTACTGTTAAGGGAAGTAATCCGCCCCTTAATGAGACAGTGGATATTTATACTTTGGGAGAGTTGATCCAACTTCCAATTTCACAGGGGGATCTGAACATGTGAATCAGATTTGCTGTTAAGGGAATTTATCCGCCCCTTAATGAGCCAGTGGATGTATATACTTTGGGAGAGTTGATCCAGCTCCCAATTTCACAGGGGGATCTGAACATAAACGAAACATGAACAAATGAGTTGAGAAAGTAGAAATTGCATGATTAGGAATTTATATTTCAGTGTTTCATTTCATTACTACTTTACTTACTTAGCATTAGGCTAATAGATGAGTTTTGTGATGCAGGTGAATTTCCTGATTGCACAGATGATTAGATGTGGTTGGAGGAGCACATTCATGCCTCGGACTGGTAAACTGATGAGGCGGGTTAACTGTTGTCTGCTATGGTGCGAGTTTAGTTGATAATGCTTTAATTTGAGTATGATGAGTTTTCATGACAGTAGAGATTTTAGTATTTTGACTATGTTTTGAGTTTTACTGATACTAGAGATCTGAGAGTTTTAAATATTGGTTTTACTGGTTTTGAACATTACAATGTGAGTTGTTTCTGAATGGTCTTGATGAAGTAAGTAAATCCCTTCTGAGTTGGTGTTGTGTATGTATAGCGAGAAGCAATTGGAATGTCGCTCTTAATTCTATCGGAAGATGCCTTAAGAAAAGTCATCGGATGATGTAGGTTAATTCTATCGGAAGATGCCTTAAGAAAAGTCATCGGATGATGTAGGTTAATTCTATCGGAAGATGCCTTAAGAAAAGTCATCGGATGATGTAGGTTAATCCTATCGGAAGATGCCTTAAGAATAGTCATCGGATGATGTTTCAGTAAAGTCGCCGGTATATGAGGTTTATCCTATCGGAAGATGCCTACGGTATTATTGCCCTACCGGTATGAGTGGGTATTATGCTTTGTCGTTCAGTGATCGGTATATTCAATTTACCCTATCGGAAGAAGGGGATGAGGGGTTCTGTTGTTAAACCCATCGGCAGATGCGAGCTGACGTCATCGGTAGATGTAGGAGGACTTTTGTCGTTTATTCATCGGTGGGTATAGAACAAAGTCGATCGGATGAAGGAAATCATCTGGCTGACGTCATCGGAAGATGTAGAGTGTATTTTGTCGTTTAGTCACCGGTAGATACAGTCTACCGAGAGATGTCCTTTGTTTTTCATTCGGCTGACGTCATCGGCAGGAGTCTTCCATTTCGGTTGTTTTCTGCTTCTTCCGTTGACTTTACTCATCGGCAGATGCGTTTGACTTCTGCAACTTTTAAAGTGTTTTCACGATTCAAACTTCTATTTCTTTTGACCGATTATTCCTTAACATTTCAAATGATTTCCGCTGCAAGTTTTTTTTTTTAAAAAAAACATGGTAGAAATTTTAGTCATATACGGACATTGTGTGACGAACCGGGTTCAGATAACTCGGGGCTTTACACGAACCACCAGCCACCTATTCATCAGATTGAGGCACAAAGTCCTCATTTTTGGGTTCAGTACCTACATCAGGGAGTTCATCTATGAGTCTAAAACTCAGTAAGAACATATATATATATGCAGTGATGCAAAATGCTATGCATGCGGTTTTTAGAATAAAGTGACAATACAGAACATTACGTTTCAGTGGCAGAGAGGTATAAGTGAGGCTTATAGGGGAATTGGCAAGTGCACGACAAGCACAAACAGAGATACAGAACAGAACAGAAACAGATATGGGGGCCAGTCCCCGTCCCACACTTAACCGGTACATTTCAGTCAGATTTTATCTTGCTTAACTTCAAAACTGTGTACAGAAAACAGTTTTTGCATGAACTTTCAGAAAATCGTGTATGCATGGACATTTACAGTGCTTACAGTTAATACAGCAAAGAACAAGAGGATAAAACAACAGGAACCTAAACAGAAACCACAGAACTTAACTCTAACCCTTTTTCCCGAAACCAGCCAACAGAATGTAAAACCTAGTACCTCCGAGATGTAAGGCCTTAAGGGCCAACCTACGGATATGAACTTACCTGTTTGTTGTAGAGTTGATGTTCTTGATCGTCTCGGTTTCAGTAGTTTGTGAACCTAAAACGTGATTATACGGTCATTAACCCTAAACCTCTCAAAAATCAGTAAATAGTGTAGTTAAACTTGTTAACTACCGACGAAAATTACCTTCACTGAAGAAAATAGAAGAATGCAGGAGAAACAAAGTGTGGAACTTTGTTTCAGTCACCAGGAAGAGAAGAGTAGAGAGAGAGGAAGGGAGGAAGCAGAGAAGTGAAATGAAGATTTCACGTAGGAGGAAGAACATGGCTTCTTCAACAAGTTGCCAAGTGTCAATCATCCATTGGCTTTCTCCCACCAACCTTAATTTCTTCCCAATTTACCCTTCCATTGGTTCTTGACTAAATTTGTTAAATAAATTCTTCAACCTGGTTTTTCCATTAAACTCTCCGACAATTCATTAAAACATACATCAGATTTTATATAAAAATTCATCCCGCAAAATAATCCAGAGGAATAATTACAAGGGCAAAAATGCCGGGTGTTACAGTTATAGGTTGTTCTTCGCTGCTTTGGGTTATTTTAGAAGCATTGTGAATGTTCAGAGTTTGTTGGTTTTTGGCTTTACAGTGTTAACATTGTGATGTGGTATTTGATTTTAAAATGTATATTAGTTGTGAGGTTGTTTGGGATTATAGATTAAACATAAGTGTAAGTTTTAGGATTGTGCTCACTGAGTGTTTGATGTATTGCCTGTGAGAGTTCTGATTTTTTAGTGTAAGGATTATCTTTCTAGTTTGTGAGTGTGTGTTTCCTACATAAATAGATACTTGTGTGTACGTGATCTTGGTAGGGTATTGTTTATTTCTTGTGTGCTGTGACATGTTAAAAGGAACATATTGAACATTAACGATGCTGCCAAAATGATTGAATGCTTCTAGAAGTTCAGCCTCGTTCAGTTCAATCAATCACTCATTCCTCAACTCCAAGGCAGAAGATTACTTTAAGGATTTCATGACCAAGGACAAAGCCATCATATGTGAAATCCAATTCCAACCTGGAAGGACTGATGGTAACATCTTAGCTATGCTTGAACAAAGAAAATGGGGATCAATCACTATTCTGGTGTTTGATACAAACATAAGCGTTGTGCAGGAATTCTACGCCAACCTTAAGGCATCAAAGAAGTTGGGATCAACAAAGTATGCAACAAAGTTAACTACTCGACCGAAGCTATTAATGCCAAGTTTGGCTTGGATAATTTAACCAATGATGATTACTACACAATGATGGACGAAGGACATGGTTACAAGATGATTATACGTGAGATGGGGCACCGGGGCTCAAATTGGGTCTATTCAATAGTGAATCCAGCTCAACCACTCCATTTGTTAACAAGTTGCCTGAATCGCTACGCGCAGGCATGGTGTAGGCTCATCAGGGGTAATTTGATGCTACATCTCAGAAAACGAAGTTCACCAAAAAGAGCGGGTAGTACTTCTCTACTGCATTTTGACAGGAAGATCCATAAATGTTGGTCGCATTATCCACAGAAATATCCTCACATGTGGTAAGGGCTCCAACATCGGTGGTCATGTACATCCAGTTTTGATCACTCATTTATGTCCTTCGGTGAATATCCTAATTAGCTCAACTGACGAACCATGGATCCAACAAACGGTGTATGGCCCCTCCAACATAGTCAAAATAGCCAATTGGCCATATGGCATACCTCGAAATGATGGACTTGGATTCATTGAGCACGATGCCAATGCCAAAATTCCACCTCAGTCAATGCTTATGCCTCGTATCTGGTGAAATATTTTACCCAGCAGGGCAGATTATGCATACCAAGACTGCGCTGAAGCTCGCCTTCAACGGCGGTATGAAGGCCAATCATCTATGCCACACACTCAAGGCACATCTTCTTCAGCTATCATGCCAACCCAAACATATGTTTTGTTTGCTTTTATTTGGGGGGGGGGGGGGGGGGGGGGGGGTGTGATTTGAACTTGCTTTTATGTCTTTGATATGTTTTGTTTTGTTTTACAATCTAAAATCTTGGTTGAGGTGTCTATTACTAAAATTTTGAATAAATTTATTCTTTAGCCTCTAGAAAAACTCTAAGTAAAAGATAATTTGTTATAGTTAGCATTTACTTAAGCTTACAAAGTTAAATTCAAAATTATGCACACGTTTTTGTTCTTGTTTGACTTGATCTGTTGGTTTCATACTTATGCAGTCTACATATATTGAAGCCCAAACACAGTAAGGGAGTGAAACTCCAGACAAATTTAACGAGTGATAGTGAAATAAAATCATTCTTGGTTTTACCCAATATCCACGAATGCGAATTAAGGTTTTTTCAGAAATAAGAGAATGACTTAGACCACCATTGAACCGTTTGATCTTTCTTGCCCTACCTTGTTGTGTCATTTAATGGCACCCTTAGTCACCCTTTTGAGCCGATTATTTACCGTTCATTTGTTACCTATAATTCAGCTTAGCCTATTTTTCATTTATCTTACCCTATCTAGTGAGCACGGAGAATATTGATATATTTGGGGGAGAGTCAGAAAAGGTGATGGTGAGGATAGAAACAAACTCTTTTGTCATGGGTCAAATTTTTATCAATTTGTATTCTGTCAACTGTCAAATTTTTATCAATTTCTATTTCAAAAAAAAAAAATGGCGCAAGTTAAGCCATGATTACAGTTTTATTTAGATAATTTTTATCGATTTGTATTCTGTCAACTGTCAAATTTTTTTCAATTTCTATTTCAAAAAAAAAAAATAGCGCAAGTTAAGCCATGATTACAGTTTTATTTAGATTTCTTGTTTGTAATATATTAGGAGTTGTATTGGTTTTATTTTTGACATGATGACAAAGGAGTTAGTTTGGGTAATGTTGAATGAGATAAGTTTGGGGGGTGAAGTGATTGGAAGAAAAAAAGGAAAGTTTGAGTGATAAGTGGAAGAAAGTTTGATCGAGTGAAAAAGAAGGAAAGAGTAGTGCTCTGAGTATTCGTTTGTATCCAAATAATTCCTACCATTTAGCCTGACCTTTTATAACAAGATTTAAAAGATCTATTGACTTTGTGGGGATTTACTTATATTTGCTACTAGTTGGATGGTGGGCAAGGCCGCAGAATGATTAGAGTGTATTGAGTGATCTACAAGTGAGATTTGAGTACATTCCTTTCACGTAGCTACATTAGTTGACCCAACAGTTAGAGGAAATGAGAATGAATACACACACACGAAGATTTCTAAGTAAACAATTGTCAATGTGCTAGTATGAGTTAATTTTTGTAAAGTGTTTATCATGGTTACTTTAGTATAAACTTTTCAAGCTAAAACAATTACCATTTAACTTTGATTGAGATTGCATTGTCATAGTTCATTGATTATTGTTAAATGGGATTGGGGTTGAAATTTTTCGTTGTAGCTGTGTTTAATTTTGTTCACTCAAGGAACCGAATATCCAATATAAGAATAGAGCAGCCCCCTATCTATCTAGTATAAGCTATGGAAGGAGAGCCAACCCCAACCATTACAGTCACGAGAAGTGCGGGTGTGACGTCCTGGAAGCGAACTCCTGGCAAAGAAGGAAAAACTTTCGTTCAAGTTTGGGGGTGTGATAAATGTGTATTTTATACACTTAATTGTACTATTTTATACTTGATTCGATAATTTTTTCTCAAGTGTTTAAAAGAATTTGACATTTTTTAGTGTAAATGCGCAGATAAAATAAAATATAACCGGTTGGAGTTTCAACAAAAAGAATTAAAAGATTCGGATTGCAATACGAGGAAAAAATGGGATGAAAATGAGAGGAAGAGCTGAAGCACTGCCGATCGGTCGCCACATTCGGGCGATCAATTGGCTGAAGCATGAAAAATTGATGTTCGTTGAGCAGAAGGAGAGCCAATCAATCGGTCACATTAGGGCGATCGATCGGCTGAGTGTTAAACGTTGACAATGTTTTGAGCAAAAGAGGTGCCGATTGATCGGCTACCACTAGTTTAAAAAATCTAGGTTTTAGGATTTTTAATCGAAACGATCTCAGCCGTTGATTGGTCAGACGTGGATTAAATCCCACAGATTAGTTTATGAAAACCTAGACGACCAAGAGGCAGAGGATCATCTTTTAGACATCACGGAGAGCTGAAGACGGAGATCAGAACAGTGAGAAAGCTTCGGGAAGAGGATTTCGCATTGACAAGCATAGTTTTCTTTCTCCTTTTCTTTTAAATCGATGAACTCTATTATTTTTGTTGTTTTCCATCGCTAGCATGAACTAATTTTATTTTCTAGGATTACGATCTAGCCGAATTATGAATGTTTGATTTTTCCTTTAATTCAAGTTAGTGATTTTATATTTCAATTATGTGTTGAGAAAATTATTACTGTTTTTAATGCTTGCGATTGTCTAATCAACAATAGCATGTTCGTAGGATTGTTTTGAGACCGAGAGGTGAAAAATAATCGCGCACTGGATAATTTACCATGAAAATGATGTTATACTAGAGATAGCTAATGCGTTCATAAGGTATTTTAGTTTCTCGTTTTTAATGTATTCAATTAATTACTAGGGTTAGAAACCGAGAGATAATATTCTGTTAATTGAATAAGTTTGTCTCGAGAGAGATTGATAAATATATATGTGAAATTACTATCAACACATAGGAATATATTTGATAAATTAAATTAGGATTACTAAACATGATTAATTCAGGTGAAATCAAAAACCCTAGAGTTTTCTCATATTAATTTCTACAACTTTATTAAATTGTCTGTTATTTAATTAAGTTTTTCGATTTTCTTTAAATCAAAATTATCAATGTTTCGTATTCATTTTAAGTTATAATTAATTTTGTTTGATAATTATAAAAAAATAGTCTTCGTGGTTTCTACTCGTACTTATACACGTTATTATTTTTACAATACGTGCACTTGCGTCCATAGTATTTTTCGCAACACTTGTTAATTTTTATAATGGCAAAGGTCAATTATTTTCTTGATTAATAATAATTGTAAAAAACATATTCATATAGTTACTCCCATATAGTCAAAGTTATATTACTATTAATTGATAGTATTTACTAATATTATAAAATATCAATGAAGGATATTTTAAATCTTTATTTGAAAGCAAATAAGATAGATAACCGACAAGTTTAAAATCTTCTAGGAATCCAACTGAAACTAGGTAACCTTGAATTTCTTATAAATAAACCTAGTTCAAGCACGTTGGCCTCAAGCTTGCTCCCATCAACAATGGCCTCAAGCTTGCTTCCATCAACAATGGCCTCTCTATTTCACGCTTCCACCAATTTGGGAGACTTTCTCGCTCTCACCATGTACAGGTCTTCCTTCTTCAGCCCTCCTCCCCAAATCGCATCGGAGCAGGCCTCTTGGGAAGACATTCCCAGCGATCTCCTGGATTTGATTTTTGCAAAAGTTGGCCTCTCTGGTCGCAATAGCTTAGGGGCAGTCTGCAAATCTTGGGGCTCCATGAAAAAAGAATTTCTCTCTCGCGTGCACGAACTACCTTGGCTTGTTCTTCCCCACGACCCAACATGTCGAGAGCTTCGCTGTCTCAATTTATCTCAAGGCACCGTCGAAAGGCTCAAGTTACCTAAACCACTTCGAGATGCGGAGTTCATTGGCTCTACTAATGGTTGGTTGTCTTTCATCAAAATTGAATACTATGGAATAACTCCGTTCTTAAAAGAAACTCATTTATTTCTTTTCAACCCGGTCTCTCGCCATCTCCTCAAACTCCCTTCAATACCCAAAACGCCTTGTTACCATGATTGGGTCTCTGAGAAGGACATGCAGATTGGTTACATATCCGGTATTGCAATCTCGTCAAACCAAATCAAAGAATCTACAATGGTGGCAGCTATTTTCGGCAAAGGCCTCGAGCTTGCCGTCTGCAAACCGGGTGACGAGCAATGGACGATTTTCACCGGTAATTATGACCTGAAAGAATACGTAGAGATGATGGAGAGTCTGGTGAAAGACGAGAACAACGCTTGTTATTATGCTGAAATTTTATTTCACGACGATACATTATTTGTTGTTTATGCGGTTGCCGCTCACAAAATTGGCCAATCATCACATCCTGATCACATTGGAATTTACTTTTTGGGGCCATTAAAGCTTAGTTTCATTAATGTTCTCTTGGATTGGGAAGCTGAAGAGGATCTGTCTTCTCTTTGCTCCGAGTGCCTGTTGCTTCCAAATGAGTTTGAAGATGAGGGTTTAGAAGTAATCGTATACTTGACGTTATCTGTTCAAGACGAACTACTGTTGGCAGTCCAATGGATTGCGGGGGAAGATAGTGAGTCGGAAGATGATCTTCTATCCCACGAGTCTACAAAAAGAGTCGTCATTTTCAAACTCGACGTCGACAGAGAAGGAGGTGTTCGCTTTTCACGCCTGATGGACGTCGGGGATCAAATCATATTTTTAGGAGGAAATGGGAGCCGAGTAGTAGACTCTAAAGAGTTCAGTGGGATTCAAGGAAACTGTGTCTTCTTCCTGGAGCATTCGCCATTGGAGAAGGGCCAAGACGAAGACTGTGTGTATTATATATCTCGAGAATGCGGCGAGTACAGTTTGCTCAACGACAAGGTGGTCCGATCTTTGCCCAGTTGTATCGAAAACTTCGATTTTCATGTAGATTGGTTTTCACCAATCCATTCAAATTGTTGATTTTCATATCGAAAGTTTCGGTTTTTAATATTTTTTTAGCGTTCTTGTTGAAAATCAAAGTCGAAACGGAAAAAGTGTGATTTTTTTTAATTAAAATAAATATTTTAAAGAAGCTTATCCACATATGCACAACACAGATATAGACAAAACACAACAGATTTGTTTAGAGTGCAGAAAAATGAATCTTGAATCAATGTAACAAAACAAAGATGACTAGGAAAGAATGAACTTGGATGCTTAAGCTTGTGCTGAGACTGGTGCATGGATGTTGACATTCCTTGACTATCACCCACTGTCTTCAAGATTCACCATCGCCAGCCTGAAAATGAAGCTATCCACCTAACATACAAAACAAAAACACAAACCTAAATTTCAATGCAGCAAGAAAATGCATCGGATGTAAAAGAATGCAATTAAAGAAACAAGAATTATGAACGCAGAGAAAGAGATCCACTCCCAGAGCCGGCGCCGGCCCTGGCCCCGCCCACATTTTTGTTTGCCTTTGGGCTTATTTTTCTTCTGTTTTCGCCGATGGCGTTTCGCAACAGACTCCGGGTTCAAGTATTTCACTCTCACCCGGCGGCGGATAGCGAAGCTGTGGATCATCGTAGCAATGGCAGTGGAAGAATTCGAGGGGGGGAGAGAGAAGTCGAGAGAGAGAGAGAGAGAGTAGCGATGGATAATGGGATTGCGCGAGATTAATAGGATAAAAAGGCAATAGTATCGTTATTTTGTTTTTTCTTTGTTAATTTTAATTTCTTAAATGGTTCATTTAACTAATGCAATAGAATTCTTTTTTTTTTTTAATTATTAAACTCTATTGTACAATTAAATATTTATAATTTATTATATTAATTAAACAAATTAATATTTATCTCCTAATAGCAAAATATAATAGTTCAACGTAATAAAATAATCAAACTAGAGTCTCTCTAAAAGTAAATAACTAAAAACACTTATATTTTATTCAATTCGATCATACTCAACGAACACTACTGAATTGACCAACAGTCAAAAATATTTACCATCTTCAAATAAATATAGTAGTGATAATCATACATATAATTAAATATTACTATTCACGACATCTACGTAAAATTATAACTCCACACTCCAAACTATTGTTATTTTGTTTTTAAACAAATAGGATCATAACGCTAGAAAAATGATCAAATAGAAAACATGTACTTTGTTGCTAGTTGCATATATTTGGACAGTGGACATTTATCAATTACGTTAGCAGGATACCAATCCCGGTCGACAACTGGCACTATATGCGTAACGTCGATGAATCAACTTAGTCCGGATTTTGTGATTGTAGTTGTCTTAGAGTGACAAACATAGGTAATTTGGTGTTAGTGTCGCCGCAGCTAGGCTTAAGCAGCAATCGGGTTGCAAAATTAAGTATTGGACAAAATTTTGTTGTCTAATTCCAACCTTAGACGACATAGTCTGGTCAATTACAGCAGTTGATCTTTCTTATGCTGTGGTTGACCAGACTCTACAGTTGATTTTAAAGACGTTGATGAAACCACTGACAGTGTTCAAGATTCACCATCATCCGCCTTAAGATGAAGGTATTGACCTAACATTAAGAAAGAAAACATAAACCTAAGAAGATTGACAATAAATTTCCACGAAGCAAGAAAATGCGTAGGAGGTAAAAGAAAGCAATTAAAGAAACAACAATTATAAACGTAGAAAAAATAGATCCACTACCTGTGTCGGTCCGCCCACAGGGCTTCTTTCTCTCTAGCTTCCTTTGGCGGCGTTTCGCAACTGACTACGTTTTCAAATATTTTACTTTTACCCGACAGCAGATAGCAGACGAAAGCTATCGTAGCAATCACAATGGAAGAAATTGAGAAAGAGTGGCGACCAATAGGATATGAATTTAAAAGATATTTATAATTATCATTTTATTTGCTCCTAATTTATATATATATATTTTGATAAAAGGAAATAAAACTATTTTTCAAATAATATTCTATAACGAGATATATCATCATTCATGTGGAATAAACTATCATCGTCAATGGAATAACCATAACCTAGAGTTGTTTAACGAGCAGGCTGGCGGGCCGCTATAATAATGAGCCGAGCCTGGTCCGCTCCCCCCTCGTCTTAGCCCCGATCGGCGAACGATTTTTTCGGCGATTTTCTGCCGTTCCGGCCACGCTCTCCCCCGATGTTCACCTGCGAAACGTTCTAAACAGCATTTCCAACACAAACATACCCAAATCTCGAGTTGAATGGAATTTTTAGGCGAAAAACGAAAACGCCCCAAAATCCTAACGTTCGGAGGAGAAATTGGAATGCAAAATCGACTTATCGCAAAAACTTTCGTCACAAGAGTTGCTCAGCACAGCGAGAGAAACATTTTGTAACCAAAATCAACGAGATCGAGGTCCAATCGACCGCCTACCTTTCTCCTTATCTCGTCCGTTCACAGTTCACTTCACTCTCTCTCTCCCCCGGTGGTCTAGAGGCTCTAGGGGCAGCGGCGCAAGAAGAAAAGAGAGGATTTTTTTTACCTTGAGGCGGGCCCTGCTGCTGAACTGGCCTCCCCTTCTGGCTGTTGGTGCAAAGGGCCATCATTAATGGTCAAATTAACCAGTTAGCACATAATTATTAACACTTACTATAATTTTAAGGGTAATTATCAATTTGAACCCTGTACTATACACGTTTTTTCAATTCGGCCCCTGTACTAAAAAAAATCGGCAAACCGAACCCTGTACTTTGATTCTGTTATCAATTTTGACCTTCTATCAATAATTTCATTAAACCTTCATTGAAAAAACTAACAAACGATCTTAGATTCAGTTGAAATTTTTATCACATGTTCACTACTTAATGAGAAGATAATCTGAAAATTTTCGTGATTTTTTAATACACGTACGATTTATTAAAATTTTATTTTAGTATTTTATAAAAATATTATAATAAATCATACAAATTTTATAAAATCACGAAACTTTTTCTATTATCTTCCCATGATAGGTTGAACATGTGAAAAAGTTTTCAAATAAATCAAATATTGTTTATTATTTTTTTAAAAATTAATTTATAAAGTAAAGAAGAAAATGAGATTAATTTAAACAAATACCAAACGATATTGGATTTATTTGAAACTTTTTCTAGATGTTCCCCATATTATGAGTAGATAATAAACAAATTTGCGTAATTTTTTAAAACTTGTATGATTTATTATAATATTTTTAAACAATACTAAAATAAAATTATAATAAATCGTAGATGTGTTAAAAAATCACGACAATTTCCAGATTATCTTCTCATTAAGTAATAAACATGTGGTAAAAATTTCAACTGAATCTAAGATCGTTTGGTAGTTTTTTCAATGAGGGTTTTATAAAATTGTTGATAAAAGGTCAAAACTGATAACAGAATCAAAGTACAGGGTTCAGTTTGCCGGTTTTTTTAGTACAAGGGCCGAATTGAAAAAACGTGTATAGTACAGGGTTCAAATCGATAATTTCCCTAATTTTAAATAATGTTTTTTTAAATTTAATGTAAGTTGAAAATATTTATATAGACTCGACTCGTTAAGACTCATTGGCTCGACTCGACTCGGTTCGTTTAACTCGTAGCTCGCGAGCCGGCTCGAGTTAAAATTTTTTCAAACTGGCTCGTTATGCTCGGCTCGTTAAGCTCGATAAACTCGACTCATTTAACTTGTTAAACTCGATCAGACAGACTACTTATAGCTTGGCTCGACCAATTAATTTATCATGTCTACCATATCGCTACTCTTTCTCCATCAACATGGAACATCTTATAGCTCCAAAAGCCTGTAGCCCCATTATCTACTCTCCCTCTCTCCTCACCAAGTACACATGCCCTGGTAGCATTGTCATCTTATCAAACAACCCATTTCTTTCTCTTATTTGCTTAATAATAGCGTCTCCTTAATTTAATTATTGAAAAACTCTAATCATAATAGTCTAGTTTGCTGCATTTCAAAGATTCAAAATGAGACCCTAAACAAAAACTTGAAATGATAGACCCAAATGAGGATTGGACCAGCCTGACTCTCCGTGACAATAAATTAATATTGTAACGTTAATTCAATTAATATAAATTAATCACCTATGGCCCAAAAATAGTGGATGGAATAAAATAAAATAAAATAAAAGTTCATCAATGATATCTAAATATTGTAACACTAAATGATCTGTAATAGCATATTGTGCAGATAGAAAAATACAATAATTCAAAAAAATAAAGTGATCAAACTAGAATCTCACACACAGAATCTCTCGAAAAATAAATAAATAATATAATATAACTATCGAGACATCATGTATTGATTGTTAAAGGTCCCATTTACTATGCCCTATAATGAAATGTCATTAATACGAAAGGTAGAAAATTAATTTGTCTAGAAAAATAGTGCAAGTTTTAATATGTATCGTAAATGATCTCAAAGCTTACAATTTAACTTACATTTTACCCATATTTTAACTATTTATATCTATCAACTGTTTGTCCGCCAAAAGTATAATTCAACGTGTTGACAACTTTATCCGATAAAAAAAATTAAGGGCAGACGAAAGAAATTCATTAAATAAAAAAGAATCAAAAGACTTTGATGAGATTGTACTGTAAATCAGTTGATACAGACAGTGTTCTTTCCGAACGCTCAAATTGCAGGTGGGTTTTTCTCTTAAGGAATAAACTCGAACAGGCAAGAGTTATGGCCTGCAAGTAAGAAATCCACGCAACTCAAAAAAGAAAATGAAGAAGGAAAGACTTGGGGTGAAAATGGAAGAAATGATGCTTATTGGTGGTATGACATGCCTCGGGTGGCATGCAAAAAGAAATTTAATAAATTCCCTTGCATTATCAAATCTCTCTACTTATTACGTGATTTCTTTTTGTAGGCACAATTACTTAGGAAGAATACACGTGGAGCGCATGGAAGGAGTCACCAAGTGGCCTATGAGAATTTGTCTTCCCGGCCCTCTAAATGTGTAATTTTATTTTTCAAACTTATTTGGCATACATTTGCCTTTATTGTATGGATTTTATAATTGCATTGCATGCATTTGATTGTGTGGTTAGAGTTAGATGTATGTTGGTGGATTATGGGTTGAAGAATTTCAACTCAAATATTCAAGGAAAAAGCCCACAACAAATGGAGCCCAAAGGAAACCATGGCCCAAAGAAGAGCCCACATCCAAAGGTATGATTTTGCAGGTACATGAGTTAGTGGAGGCATGGATCAATGAGTTGGAAAAATCTCAACCAATGGCTAATCAATGGCTCGGATTAAATGGAGCTGGTTTTGGGTGCGCGCGCGGGCATGAGGCTGAGTTCGAGCAGGCGCGCGCAAAACAGCTGCAGCTAGGCGCGGGCAGGCGCGGAGTACTCGGGCAGGCGCGAAGTACTCATCGCTAGGTTTATAAGAGGTTTGAACCGCGAAATAGGAGATCTAGTAGAAATGCAACAATTGGAGACCATGGAGTTGGTCATACAATTGGCCCTCATGGTGGAGAGGCAACTTAAGAGAAAGCGCAACACCGACTTGCCTAACAAGTTTCCACCAAGAAATTCCAATTCCGATAGATTTCCCTCAAGACATGAAGACAAGAAGCCAATTAACCGTAATTGGCCTCCAAAAGGACCCAACCCTACTCATAATCCCTCACCCTCGAACAAAAACCAAGAAAACAAACCTAAAGGACCAAGAGCACGCGATGTCCAATGTTTTAAATGCTTGGGCAAAGGGCACTATGCTAACGAATGCACCAACCACCGTGTGATGGTCCTCAAGGAATCCACGGGTGAATGGGAGAGTGAAGAAGACGAAGGTCAATATAATAAGATTGAAAAGGAAAAAGTATTAGAAAAGAGCGAAGAAGAAACCGATGAGTGCACGCCTCAAGACGGACCCTTACTATTGGTCATAAGGAGAGCATTAATGTCTAAGCACGTGGACAAGAATTGTCAACGTGAAAATCTATTTCATAGTCGATGTGTTGTTAAAGATAAAGTTTGTTCGATGATAATTGACGGAGGAAGTTGCATTAATGCGGCCTCCTATGACATGGTCGAAAAATTAGGACTAGAAACCCTTGATCATCTTACACCCTATAAACTTCAATGGTTGGACGATACTAATGAGCATGTAATAACTAAACGAGTAACCATAGATTTCACTATAGGAAAATACCAAGACTCGGTTATTTGTGACGTTGTCCCAATGAGTGCCAGCCACATCCTTTTAGGTCGACCATGGCATTTTGACCGTAGAGTCAATTATGACAGGTTCCTCAACCGTTACACATTTAACTTTGGAGGAAGAAAAATTAAGTTACTACTAATGACGCCCGAGCAAGTGGCTCGTGACGAGGCCACCCGCCAAGAAGGTAAAATAAAAGAAAATCTTTTGTTATCAAAATGCGGGTTGAACGAAGAACAAGAGCCCTCTCATATTAATTGGCATGACAATCCCTTGTACGAAGAAGAGGTGACACTTCATTTCCTTCCAAATCTTGAGAAAATTCCTCCCTTATTCAAGGAACACCTAAATCCTTTATTTGATGAGTTGTCTTTCCAATTGGAGGACGTATCTACATGGCCTCATGAGAAGACGAGATTAAGTGGCGAAATCATTTTTGTATTAGATAGTATGATCATCACTCCATTTCTTTCATTTCCAAAATTTGAGAAAACTCTCCTACCATCCCCATCGATTAGGAAGATGTTAGTTTATGGCCTTGAACCTAGCTATTGCCTTCCTACATCATTTCTTAGAGCTACACACACAAGTAGGAATTTATTTTCCTTTGCAGCCAACAAACGCTCTTTCCTTTAATTTGGTGGTTCACTAAAACCTCATTTCCCATCATTTGACTACCAAAAATTCTACCATAAAACTAGAGTTAAGGTTCAATTGATAAGAAATTTTTATCTTTGAGGTCTTAAGAGAAAATGGAATATTTCTTTGAACGGAGGATTTTATCAATTTCGCCTCACTACTTGTCGGATTCAACTACTTTGAAAAATTTCCTTCCATCACCAAGTAATCGCCCTCCAAAGTAGCCATTGAATTCAATTTTTCCACCCCCACTAAAGAAAACATTAGTAAGACCATCATAACCCTTTACCATTTAGAACATCTCTTGGTGAAGTACTTTAAAACGAAAGAATATGCCCTCATTGCATTCAAGCTTTCAAGGAATAGACGAGAAATCATAGGAGACAATTTTTGGGAGAAATCAACTAACGGATTTGAGGTCAAATCCTCAAATCACCCAGAGAGGATGACAAGCCTCGGGTGGCATATAAAAAGAAATTTAATAAATTCCCTTGCATTATCAAAGCTCTCTACTTATTACAAGATCTCTTTTTGTAGGCACAATTACTTGGGAAGAATGCACGTGGAGCGCATGGAAGGAGTCACCAAGTGGCCTATGGGAATTTGTCTTCCCAGCCCTCTGAATGTGTAATTTTATTTTTCAAACTTATTTGGCATACAATCACCTTTATTGTTTGGATTTTATAATTGCATTGCATGCATTAGATTGTGTGGTTAGGGTTAGATGTATGTTGGTGGATTATGGGTTGAAGAATTTCAACTCAAATATTCAAGGAAAAAACCCACAACAAATGGAGCCCAAAAGAAACCATGGCCCAAAGAAGAGCCCACATCCAAAGGTATGATTTTGCAGGTATATGAGTTAGTGGAGGCATGAATCAATGAGTTTTCAAAATCTCAACCAATGGCTAATCAATGGCTCGGATTAAATGGAGCTGGTTTTGGGCGCGCGCGGGCAGGAGGCTGAGTTCGGGCAGGCGCGCACAAAACAGCAGCAGCTGGGCGCGGGCAGGAGCGGAGTACTCGGGCAGGCGCGCGCTGGAGCACATGGGAGCGCAGCGCTGGCGCTGAGGTGGCACACTCGGGTTCGCCAGTGGGTGGCGCTTATGGATCGCGGGTGTGGCGCGTTGGTGCGCGCGGCACTGCCTGATTTGTTAAAGTGGCGCGCACATAGATCCTCATTCCTAGCCACCCGATCAAAAATGCATCCAAGGGCCACCATTCACTCCTCCAATCCTTGCCAAACCCTAATCCACCCTAGGATTTTCTATAAATACATGGCATTGGTGAATGTATTCCAACTTTTGCCAAATTAATAAAATATCCCTTTTGCTTCTTTAAGGTGGGTAGCCTTTGAGAGTTTTCCTTGGTTCTTTGAACCAAGTGGAGTAGCCCTCCATTATTATCTTAGCTTCGGGTTGCTAGGATAATTCTTATTCATTCCCTCGCCTTTTCAATTGGGAGTCGGAGTTGAGGAAGAAAACCTAGGCGTTAGGTGGTTGGTTTTTCCTCCGGGAAAATCATTTGTTCAAGGAGCCTAACGTAGGATAGCTCTTTGAACCCGCCGACGGTATCTCCATCTATTTCTTTTCTGTCTTCATTCACACACTAATCACCCCTTTCATTTTCGGTTTCACCATCACCAATTCACCTTACTTTATTGTCATATTCTTCATTTTTATTGCATTTCTTCTCCTCGGCATATCATCTTCTCTTCATCTTTTTTCTAGATTTTTTTCTTCTTTATTTCATGTCTACATAATGCTTGCTTAAGTTCGGCCATCACTCATCACACACATCACTTGCCTTTATTTTCATTTTCTTCACCCATTTTCTTCTCTTTATTTCAGTTTTGCACATCACTTGTCACCCGAGCACATTTCTATTAATTTTGTGGGTTTTACACGTACCCTTCTCTAGGAGATCCCGTGTTAGAAAGACTGGGGTGAAAAATAGAAGAAATGATGCTTACTGGGATCAATGCTCCGTAACAATGGCGGCGCCTTTAAAGAAGCAAGATCCACCTTTGTGCTTGAAGTTTTGAAATAGTTGTTGAAAGCGGAAAGAAGCATGGTCCTTTGACTGTATTTGGGAAATAGCAAGGCTGGTTCATTTGAATTTTGTGCAGTTTGCTCCTCCTTTCCCACAAGTCCAATCCAAACCCATATGCAACTCACTATCTGGAGTCCTGCTCATTAGCTATGCACCATTGTTCCATTTCTGCATCTGCTAAAAATCAACACAGACCATTTATGTTCATCCAAATTCAGCTTAAAAGAGTGGAAAACTTTAATGGGAATTGACCATTACTTGTTCTTTGGCCCATTATCCACAGGTAGCGGCAAAGCAAGTGATGTTTTTATCAAAAGAGTAGGCATTCTAGAGAGAGAAAGAGAGAGAGCGAGAAGTGCAAATGGATGAGAATCCTAGGGAGAGTTTCCTGACCATAAACAGTCAATCCTTATACTGGGTAGATGAGGAGATTAAAAAAATGGGTATTTCAGGAATCCAATGACACTGTATGCAGCTTTGAAGGGTGTCTCCATGGTGAAAGGTCGAGACAAGAATTGCCAATGCATGAACATGGTTCATGCTTTTACATTAAACTGGTCCTGTAACATCCTGGCATGTTCATCGCACATGTTGGCGAGTGTTTCTTCTCTCCTAGAATTGATTTTACTATTTAAGTCCCAAATAACCAAATGGAAGTAATGACTCCAAGAAATATAAATAGTAGTAGAAGCTTCTTACTCCACTTCCCAGCATCTTTAGGAGGATTCTTGGCTTGGTGTTGTTGTTTTTGCTGAGGAAGCACCTTCTGCTGCTTTTGCTCTGATAGCACCTGATTAGCCATGGGATGTTGTTCAATATTTTGCTCTACTAGCTTATTTTGGATCCACCACAATTTGAAGTCCAAACAAGGGATCATCTAATACACAAACACTCCAAGGATTACCCACAAACTTAGTTTTACCAAAGTAGATAAGCTTTTGCCAAGTACTTTTGCACAGCTCAGGAGTCCTCTAGTTTGCAAGATCTTCTAAACAAAACTCATCAAGATTTTTATGATTAGCGGGTAGAAAATTGAACTACAAACTGAAAAAAAAAAGATGAAAATGAACACAAATTTAAATGGAAAAAACCCTTTTGTAAAAAACCACGGACAGAGGAGAATATTGATAAGCCTCCAATACATCGTATGTACACAATAAAATCTAAAGATCCTCAACAGAGGGAAACTAGCAAGAATCATAGAGAAAATAATGCTAAAGTAAATGCGGAGATACCTTTCATCGAGAATAAAGAAGAGAATATGACAATTAGCACTAATTAAGGAGAAAGAAAAAGTGGGGGGAAGTAGATAATAAGCTTGCTATTAGAGCATTCCTAATTTATTGGCATTAATTTAGGATAGAAAAATAAATATATAGAGGACAAGGTAGAAGAGAGATGGCAGAAAAGTAATAGGGAATAGTGGATCTCCATATTGTATCTACTCTTGTTTTTATCTTGTTCTTATTGCAATTTCATAAATTAATTTTCTTATCAATTTGGTATCAGAACCTCGATCCTTAATCCCTTAGACGTCTATGCAGTCTGAAAATCAGAGAGAAATGGAGGAATTAGACAGTGACAATATTACTGATGACTTACGATGATTATTGGCTTTGGGAAAATCAATGAAAGGATTTATGGACAAACTTACAGTTTTAGACTCCTTGGAAAAAAGACTACACCAACTTGAAGAATCTAAACGAAAGGGAAAACACGGGCAGCCCCCGACGAAGCAGGACCCAGCTGGCCACGACGCTTGACCTCGGAGGATTTTAGAAGAGGGGAAGGATTCTCATCAGATTTCCACCCTCGTAATCAACCTATTCAACGCTTAGAAATGTCCCAATTTTTACAGGCGAGAACCTGAAGGGTGGATTCTATAGGATCGAGCGTTATTTCATCATCAACAATATTGTTACACATGTGAGAGGGTATAACTTATCTCCAAAAGCTAGCTCGAGGGAGAGGGAATCCCCTGACATGTATACAAAGCTCATGCTCATCCAATAGACGATATGAGACAACACAACAATTATTAATACCTGCCTTCA